>SKCR01039328.1:0-150385 GCA_019454045.1 Zanthoxylum bungeanum | reverse complement strand
GTGGATTGATATTGTCTCATATCATTCTCGGTCTAGGAACAAATCATAGGGACCTCTCATCATTTATACATCTAGGTGATCTAATCACAAATGATAAGAGTGCAATCTCCTTTATTACATAGTTAATTTGTACAACAACACGGTGATCTGTACAAATAGTGACGCTATGGGTCATAATTGTCCAACACCAGATACACGATCCTAAGCCGTCGTCCTGACTCTTTACATGTGCACATGTCTCTGAATCCGTCAATTCCAACTGCATCTCAAGTTACATACTGGGGTGAGGTTTTTCCTCATGCCCCGAAAACACGAAAATGGAAATAAACTTTTAAAAAATTAAATCAAATCCAACATCTTTGTCAAAACATTCGAAAACTAGTCTTTGTAACACTTTGAAACTTAAAACACTTTTAGCTTTATATACATGTACATGCAAACTCTATGCTGTCACAAACTATCTTGACAGTCATACGTATTTATATGCTTACATATATTCAAACCAACATGCTCGAGTTCTCATTTACATATGTTCTTATGCACAATACTCTGTTCACTTTAAACATACATCAAGATACTTTTTCACAAAACACATACCTACCATATACTAACTTATTTATTTATCCATGCATACTTACCCGCTTTTGTACTTATGAGCTTAATTTTTGATAATTTATCATTCTTAAACTTTGATCCCATTCCCTAGGGTGTAAATTTCTACACCCCCCATACCCAAGTCTCAATAAATTATAATTATAAACATGACATCATTCATATACTTTATCTATCTATAAATATATACACTGGTTGTACTTAAATATGCATCTCTTTACTTTCGTATGCTCATGTTTATCTTTTGCTCATACACCTACTTCTTTCTTCTACATTCATCTTTATATCTGTACAGGTTTCATACGTATACTATACACAACTTTATTATATTGGTAATCTCGAACAATATTAAATCTCTTAAGTACTCGTGGCATAAGTTACTTACCTGGCTAGGCGGACATTCCTAATCCCGATCCGATCGAAATTCCGAGGACATATTGGGACTCCCATCGGCCATACGAACGCGCTGGTGTGATCGGAATTTCGATTGGAGCTACTGTTCATCATGGGTTTACTGTTCACCACGGCTTTCTTCCTCATTTCGTGTGCAACGGGTAGCTGATCGATGAAACCGACTCCGCATACTTGTAGTACTCGTCGAGGGCTTCGATTTGGCGGGTGGCTAAGGTCGTGAAACGAACCGACGAGCCGGGATCAAACAACCCATGCACGCCTCCTTCTTCCTCATTTTCTCACCGCCGCCGGTGTTGCTGCTATCGATGCTAGCCACCATCGCGATCATCATCGTCAGACGATCCTTTTGCCACCAGTGCGCCGGCTAGACGCTGGCCGGATCGCCGCTGGCGAACCCCTTCTCCTTTCTCTCTTTCGCGCATACTGTGCTATTCTTTTCTTTTCTTTTCTTTTTATTGGTAATCTCGAACAATATTAAATCTCTTAAGTACTCGTAGCATGAGTTACTTACCTGGCTAGGCGGACATTCCTAATCCCTGTCCGATCGAAATTCCGAGGACATATTCGGACTCCCATCGGCCATACAAACGCGCTGGTGTGATCGGAATTTCGATCGGAGCTACTGTTCATCGTGGGTTTACTGTTCACCGCCGCAGCTTTCTTCCTCGTTTCGTGTGTAATGGGCAGCTGATCGACGAAACCGACTCTGCATACTTGTAGTACTCGTCGAGGGCTTTGATTTAGGCGGGTGGTTTGGGTCGTGAAATGAACCGACGAGCCGGGATAGAACAACCACGCACGCCTCCTTCTTCCCCATTTTCTCACCATCGCCGGCGTTGCTGCTGTCAATGTCGGCCACCATCACGATCATCGTCATCGGATAATCTTTTTGCCACCGGTCCACAGGCCAGACGCCGGCCGGATCACCGCCGGCGAACACCTTCTCCTTCTTCTCTTTCGCGCGTACTGCGCTCTTTTTTTGTATCTCTTTCTCTTTAATGAAAATAATAATAATAATAATAATAATAATAAATATAATAATACAAATATCAGAAATTCAAAATTACTAAAATGCCTCCACTAGGAAGGTTTTTTTTGGAAATTACCTCTTTTGAAGCTCTTCTGGCTCGATTTTCGAAAAAGGTTCAACACGAAAGTTGTCCGTCTCGGAGAAATGAGTCCGATGGCTAAGAATCAACTCAATCAGAGTTCATTTACTATTCTTTGGCTAAAACCGTAAATTTTATGTGTTTTACGAAAATCGAGTAACCGGCTTTTGATCCCACGCGTTTTCCAATGTAACGAATATTCATAATATGCTATTCCAACCCGTATAACACTGCTTAAACTCTTATTCTCTGCTATCATCCTGTTCCCGAGACTATAACATCAGTCCGAGAATCTTCTAGAACAGTTCCGAAAATCTGGGATGTTACAAGGCTAGAGGTGGATATGAATATTCCGTGACCTTTACGGATGTGGCATCGCGTTATAGTTATGTGGCTCTTTTGAAACATAAATCAGATACTTTTAGAGTTCCGACACGAAGTAGACAAACAGATCGGCTAAAGTATTAAAACATCACGGTTTGACCATGATGAAATACTTAAGCAGAAAGTTTCTCAAATACTTGAAAGAGTATAGTATTCTTTCAATGAGGACTCCTCCCGGGACATGTCAGTTTGACGGTGTATTCGAACGGAGAAACCAAATTTTGTTAGACATGATAAGGTTAATAATGAGCCGCTCTGAGCTAGCATTTTCCTTTAAAGGGATAAACATTTAACAATGCAATACTTATTTTGAATAAAGTTCCATGAAAATCTATTTGACAGACTTCATATTAGATATGAACAGGAAAGAAACTGGGCTTTCTCATTCCTGTAGATTTGGGAATGCTAGGCATACGTTTGGATGATGCCAAACTAGAACCCAAATCGGATAAGTGCCTAATTATATTTTATCCTAGGGTAACCAAAGTATAGTACTTATACAACTCACTAGAGAACAATGTAATTGTTGCTCACCATGTGATTTTCCTGAGAAGAATACTGATATGCAGTGGTAAGTGGGAGGATTGTAAAAATCGATGAAAATCGGAGTAATACTGTTCTAGGCACCGATTCCTAATGGAACACAAATAGTGTTGGGGTTGGTGCTCAGAGTGCCAATCCGGACCGTATTTATGTCTGATTCATGAATACGAACATCCCCTTATTCCATAATATTACTTATTTATGGTTGCACCTCTTGTTCTTATATACATATTCGATCTGATTACCATTGGATTGAAACTAAATGTGGTTTAGTGATATGTATATATTAGACAAAGGCCCGATAATATATAATGCGTACACATTTACAAAGTTAGTTTGTAATTGACATTGGGAAGTGTTACTGCTAATGTGTATTATCAAATAAAGTTCCTGGTCAAGATTCACTAACACGGGTCGGTTAGTCAAATCTGTTGAAACCAGTACATGTCGTATATCGGGACTCGGTCCGATGGTTTATCCTAATGAACCATGAGTCTGCGGAGACTCGTATAGACATGTAGGTGTTTATAATAGATAAACACTGAACGGCTCACCGAAGATTCTTAATGGATGGTACGCCAACGTCAATAAGAATCTTCTTTGGTTGAGTAGCATAGTGGTCCTTCGACTTGAGACACCACTGTGGATGTATGAGATATCCTCCACACTTAGATGGTAGTCACGTCACCGATCTATTTAGATCAGACCTCCGCCTGTTCGTTGGGTGTGGACTGATCCTCAGGATATCCTGTGTGTGTCAAGATAGGATCCGTCAGTTCTGTGTACAGAGCATAGGTAGTCCATATATAATTAGCAGTCTGTTAAATCTGTGGCCACAGTATACTTCGGAAGTAAGTTCCGAATGTTATTAGAGATTGCTAATGAATACGTCGACGTGATAATACCTATAGAGATTTGACGTTTACATCTATATCTCTGGGATTATCCGGATACCTGTGACGGAGAGATTATACGTATGCAATGACCTCGACCTGTATGATTCAGCCTGATTATCCGTGATCGTTATAATTTACGGGTGAATAAATTATGCACACGAAATTGGATTTCGTGACGGATATGCCTGAATCTAGAGAGTCTCAATAATGAAATAAACTCGTTGAGCACTAGAGCAACACATATAAATAATATTGATTATTTATAAAGTCGTTTAAAGGTTAAACGCAAAATACATGCTAAAAGGACCCGATAGTCCTTTCCTTAATTATTGTGTATTTACATTTAATACTTGATTATTTTAAATACACATAATTAATAGTCAAATTGAGATATTTGAATAATATCATAAATGTATATATGTATTTAATTTTTAATGTAAATATAATACATATATTTATATATTTATTATTTTAATTAATTAATTAATTATTTAATTGTTAAATGATTAAATTAATTAAAATATAAATATCTTAAGATTTAGATATTTGTTTTTTAAGGCTTAGTTGCCTTTGTTGACTTTAATAAAATATCTAATAAAGTTCTTTTTAGATATTTATGCAAGTTGATTTAATAATAAGTGAAATGAAATTGAAATTGCAAAACTTGAATTTGGCTAGGTATTTCGGCCAAGGCGTTTGTACACATATATATTGTTTTCATTTCATTTCAGTTGAAACCTAATACACTTTAAATAAAACTCCATTAATGGAAACAAAAGAAGCTTGTGAGAAAGAAAGAAGAAATCAAAGAAAGCTTGGATTTTAGTAAGTTTTTCCAACTTGCTATTAGAAAGGAAAATATTCCTTAGGATCTAGGCTTTAACATATGATGTTCTTAGGTTATTTCTTTCTTTATTATTTGTGTTTTTGATGATGGAAGTTTGGAAAGTGTAGAGCATGTGTGATGAAGGAAGCTTATGGCTATTGTAGTAATAAGTGTTCTTTTGTGGTTTTGGAAACCTTGTTGCTAATCTAGAGTTGTTGACCCACTCTTAGATGACCTAGATTTGATCTTGAGTTGTTTCATTGTGTTGAGACTTTGATTGGATGGAAGAAACATGATTGAAGTATTGGATTTAACCAATTTGGTCTAATTTGTCCAATTTGAAGAAATTGAAAAATTAGGGTTCATGACCAATTCTAAATTTGAGGCTTTTCATATATGTAGTGCATTTGGATGTGTATATGATGCATATAAAGTTTCATGTTCATTGGATTACATCTTGATGTGTTTTGATGCATGAATTGACAATGCACAATTTGCCCACCTAATGGGAGCATTCGGCCATGAGTTTAGAATTTGGGATTTTGTGTTGCCTTGGTGTTTTGATGTTTTGAACATGCTAAGTTCATCTTAGAAATGATTTAGAATCATTCAAAATTGATTAGATCAATTTCGGACTAAAATGGACAAATACTAAGTGTAAGGGCAATTCGGTAAATTCACTTAAATATGATTTATTGAATTTTATTTCATGATTTGATTATTGGATAATTAAATAAATATGTTTATTTAATTAATCCGAGAAAAATTTTTGAAATTGGAAATTTGATTTTCCACCGCTTCCGCTGCATTACCGATATTCCCCTAAAAACCCCTACAAAATGGTATCAGAGCGAGTCTGATTCTAGGCCTCGATAAATGATTAGCTTGTTTTTATTCAATGTTTAATCATGTTTTCTTGACTTTATACATGCATGTTATAATCTAATTTGATTAGATTTGGGTGTATGACACTTAATGAATATCCCCGCTAAATAAGGTTTTAAGGTAACTAGTATTTGGAATACTTATTTCTTGGTCCGTCTTGTCAATACGGTTTAAATATCTTTTCGTTGACTACATCCGAGACCGTGCCTCTGCTGTGAGGATGTAGTTGATAGAAATTTATTTATGCCGGATTATATTAGATAATAGATAAATTCAAGCGAAAGCGGAATCCTGAACGTGCCCTAGCTGTCAGGGTTACGCAAGTAACTTGAGTTTATCATTGACAAGTTTAACCTTGGTACGTCTCCTTGTGGGCCTGCCTTCGCAGCGACAACGAGAAACGACCAGGACCCGAACCCAGGAATCACTAGTGAGTGATTGACAATGAGTTGTCTACCTGTGAATATACGTAGGCGAGACCGTGCCTCTGCTGTGAGTCGAAATATATTCATGGGGTCCTCTTCCCATTATGGAATTCGATTTAATTATTGAATTCTCGTCTTTCCGTTGGGGATTACGGTATTACGTAAAATAATGGGAGGCACTGCTATTTAAAATATTCCATAACTTAAGCAGTGTGTATTATTATGGAAATTGCCGCTTGTTCATTTCCTTATTCTATTACTTATATAGAATTGAACTTTTGATTACTGCATACATATTTTGATATGTTATATACTTGTCACTTGGTTGCAGTTATTCTAGAATAGGTTCTAGATACTATTAGACTAGGATATTATTAGATTAGTCTAAACCATCGGGAACTGTTGTTCCGATTTTCTTCAAAAATCAAGATGGTAATGACTTAGTTTCTAAGTCATGATAGATGATCTAGATAGATATCCCTTTTAGGATATATAATGTAGAGATAATAGTTTCTTATGCAGTAAGAATTGACTTGAATTAGTTCGTGTCACGAATTCTTGACTGACATTAAGAAGCCCCATTAGGTGTTTGTTTATCTAGTAATGATGTTTCTTAGCTTTAATAACCTATAGAGGCAATGTGTTTGACACAATTTGCTAATCAATTATTTACAATTGTTGTGAATAGTTGAATGCAAATAGTAAGCTAAAGAAAGAAGATGCGTATAGTTGTGTATAGAAAATATCGATTTTCACAATGCTACAACTATAGGTATTGTATACCAGATCTCCCGTCTAGTTATTTGAAATATTAGTTAATGATTGTTTTTGATATTTGATATCATAACTTACGACTATTTGATAGTTACATGTCCTTATAAACAATTGTTATATATTTTCAAAAATACAACTGGTAGTGTCATTAACGTAGAGATAAACATTAAGAAAATTATTCGGTAAAGTAAATAATTTAGAACGGTGCTTTATGAGTTTAAATCACTTAAGCATTAGATGCTTATTCGTATGGTAAAGGATGGTTTGATAGTAGATCATACCACACATCCTTATCCGTTTAATGAATATTGTATTCAAGAAGGTGATTAAGATCTCGTTTAACCGATGATTTGTCATTAGACCGCCAGATTTATTTTATTGATACATTGGATGTATGTAGTTTAATAATTGTAATTGCTTAAGGTAGTTTTTCTTTACTTCGTAACTTAGCTTATGAATTGTCATAACTTAGTTACGTGTTTCTAAAAGAACACATATTGAACGTCTTGATATGATCAAGAACTTCTATCTGTTCTGATGAAACGTAGATTGAACATTTTTGATTTATTCAATATATTCAATCTAAAGTTTTTAGAGAACTTTATCCTCAAAATTCATTACATGTCTTTGAATTGTTCAAAGATCTTTGATGCGATCAAACTTATGAATTTAAAGCAATTAGTTCTAAGGTTATTCAATGAATATGATTCATATTCAATATTATTCTTCCACGATTCCATCTTGATGGAATTGAGCAGTGGAAGTAATCGAATCTTATATGATTTGATTCGTTTGATATTGAATATTGTCGAATTAGTTTCAATACTCTTGGGGTTATGCTCCAATAACACTAATCCATCTCTGTAATTAATGTTCCATTATTTTCTACAGTTGCATATATGATATGTATAGGTAGAAAATTCGAATCTTGAAAAGTTTAGATTTGAATATTTCTTTATATAATAGTTATATAATGGAAATTACTTACACCTTTTAGGTATAAGTAAAAGTTTATCGTTTATTTTATTCTGTTTAATAGAATATTGTATTCTATTTGATAGAATCTGTCCTACGATCCTAAGTAATAAAATCGTTTTATGTTTGGTGTGTAACATCGATGTTAACATTGTAGAAATGACTTGACTTAATGAAGTCAAATGTGAGAATGATAAATTATAAATGGAACTACGTAATTAATAAGATGAAACAACCCTTATACATCTTCTACATAAGTTTAATAGGATATCAGAATCATTTACGAGTATTTGATACTTAATGATTTTGTTGTTTTCTTACCGAAGAAAATTATCCTATAACTTATAATAGAAGCGATATTTAATATCGATTCTAGAAGTTCACCATTGAACCATAGATCTAAGATTGTTCATAGCTTACTACGATCAAGTTTTGAACTTGATTAAGCTTTCATTATGAATTAGTTCATGATTTGTGCTAATTGTTTGTGCAGCGAAAGCAATGTGAGCTTGTTAAAGGTTTAACCTTTGCAATATGACAGTGAGAAAAGTTATACTCAGCAATCTATTGTAGATTCTAAGGAAACTTGTCTCTAGTCATACTAATTGAACAATTTAAGATCTGTGGGTTAGTGTTGATATTAAACTGTACTTTTTAGCTAAAGAATGCAAAGTGGCATTTTTTGAATGACTTATTCAAATAAGAGATCAGTTGTGATTTCTTTGTTTGAAGAGTTCATTCTGGAAAGGCCCTAGAGTTTGTGTTCTGCTGAGATCGTAGTTTAGTGTGCTAGCTTATAGAGCCTTTTTAGACTCTGATAAGTCTTCTGGAAATCCGTATTCTCTATTTTTGATATCAGTTAGATTGTCTGATCTTGTCAAAGTATGGAGAATACAAATGTCACGAAGGGTTAGTGGGAGCGTACAAATTACTTTCTAGTGTTATATATCCTAACAACATTATCATTATTATAGTAATAATGAGATGTTGTAAGGTAAAAGTTTTACCTAAGTCTTCTTTACTCTGTGAAAGCAGTGGGAGTAGTCTTTGTTATATTTGATATAAAGTTTTATATATGATATAAAACTTGGAGACTTGTGAGATACTCCTATTATTCGTACATTAGATATGATCTAATAAAGGACATAACTAGGCCATCTGTATGACAGTTAGTATAACTGTTTGACAGTTAATGTGTGTCTTGAATATCGTATTCATCTTTCGTAAAGGATGATTCCTTTTTATAAAGAGATATTGATTAGAATGTCTAATCAATCTTATGTATCATTTGATGATGACATAATGAATACTTTATTGTGTGCGATTAAAGATATCAATTTAATCATAAATGATATGAGTTATTTTGATATCCTATAGACCATATGATGGATCTTGAAACACGTTCTTTGTGATCTTTGAGATATTAAGAACGAGTTTCTGGTTCATGGAGAATACTATCTACAACCATTAGGGTCATATTAGTTTTGAGACTAATTATGACGTTAGACTGTCTGCGTCATAAAGAGTCACAAAAGATGCAGTATGAGTGTCACGAAGGATTCTACTTTTCAGTGGAATTAGATGCAACTTATTAAGTATTGACTTATGAAGTTGCAATGACCTTATAAATTAGAAGTTTTATATTTGTGTTGTGCTTGCGGTTGTCCCCATAGTATTTTGGATTTTATCCCTAAATACTTGGACAACTTAGTAGTTGTAGCACAATACCGATGTAGCATTAGAGTCATATTAATGTATAATCTAGATTGTACAAAATATGAACAAAGCTGACTGTGGGAAACGATGGAGTTTGTTTGACAAACTCAATGATTCATAGCGGACTTGTTTCTTACCTCTTAAGTACTGGTGAGCTTTTGAGGGCCATGTGCATATGATACACATTGAGACGTGTATATGATACCGTGGATTGACACTAGAGCAAGTGGGAGAAATTGTTGGGGTTGGTGCTCAGAGCGCCAATCCGGACCGTATTTATGTCTGATTCATGAATACGAACATCCCCTTATTCCATAATATTACTTATTTATGGTTGCAACTCTTGTTCTTATATACATATTCGATCTGATTACCATTGGATTGAAACTAAATGTGGTTTAGTGATATGTATATATTAGACAAAGGCTCGATAATATATAATGCAGTACACATTTACAAAGTTAGTTTGTAATTGACATTGGGAAGTGTTAACTGCTAAATGTGTATTATCAAATAAAGATCCTGGTCAAGATTCACTAACACGGGTCGGTTAGTCAAATCTGTTGAGACCAGTACATGTCGTATATCGGGACTCGGTCCGATGGTTTATCCTAATGAACCATGAGTCTGCGGAGACTCGTATAGACATGTAGGTGTTTATAATAGATAAACACTGAACGGCTCACCGAAGATTCTTAATGGATGGTACGCCAACGTCAATAAGAATCTTCTTTGGTTGAGTAGCATAGTGGTCCTTCGACTTGAGACACCACTGTGGATGTATGAGATATCCTCCACACTTAGATGGCAGTCACGTCACCGATCTATTTAGATCAGACCTCCGCCTGTTCGTTGGGTGTGGACTGATCCTCAGGATATCCTGTGTGTGTCAAGCTAGGATCCGTCAGTTCTGTGTACAGAGCATAGGTAGTCCATATATAATTAGCAGTCTGTTAAATCTGTGGCCACAGTATACTTCGGAAGTAAGTTCCGAATGTTATTTAGAGATTGCTAATGAATACGTCGACGGGATAATACCTATAGAGATTTGACGTTTACATCTATATCTCTGGGATTATCCGGATACCTGTGACGGAGAGATTATATGTATGCAATGACCTCGACCTGTATGATTCAGCCTGATTATCCGTGATCGTCATAATTTACGGGTGGATAAATTATGCACACGAAATTGGATTTCGTGACGGATATGCCTGAATCTAGAGAGTCTCAATAATGAAATAAACTCGTTGAGCACTAGAGCAACACATATAAATAATATTGATTATTTATAAAGTCGTTTAAAGGTTAAACGCAAAATACATGCTAAAAGGACCCGATAGTCCTTTCCTTAATTATTGTGTATTTACATTTAATACTTGATTAATTTAAATACACATTAATTAATAGTCAAATTGAGATATTTGAATAATATCATAAATGTATATATGTATTTAATTTTTAATGTAAATATAATACATATATTTAATATTTTGTATTTAATTAATTAATTAATTATTTAATTGTTAAATGATTAAATTAATTAAATATAATAACTTAAGATTTAGATATTTGTTTTTAAGGCTTAGTTGCCTTTGTTGACTTTAATAAAATATCTAATAAAGTTTTTTTAGATATTTATGCAAGTTGATTTAATAATAAGTGAAATGAAATTGAAATTGCAAAAACTTGAATTTGGCTAGGTAATTTTCGGCCAAGGCAAGTTTTGTACACATATATATTGTTTTCATTTCATTTCATTTGATAACCTAATACACTTTAAATAAAAACTCCATTAATGGAAACAAAAGAAGCTTGTGAGAAAGAAAGAAGAAATCAAAGAAAGCTTGGATTTTAGTAAGTTTTTCCAACTTGCTATTAGAAAGGAAAATATTCCTTAGGATCTAGGCTTTAACATATGATGTTCTTAGGTTATTTCTTTCTTTATTATTTGTGTTTTTGATGATGGAAGTTTTGGAGAAAGTGTAGAGCATGTGTGATGAAGGAAGCTTATGGCTATTGTAGTAATAAGTGTTCTTTTGTGGTTTTGGAAACCTTGTTGCTAATCTAGAGTTGTTGACCCACTCTTAGATGACCTAGATTTGATCTTGAGTTGTTTCATTGTGTTGAGACTTTGATTGGATGGAAGAAACTGTTGAGTTTCTATTAGGTCCCAAGATCAAATCTAAGCATGAAACAATGAGTGAACACATCAACGGAGGTAGCAGAATACTCACATCGATCGGTTGAGTCGATTGGAAGACGATTCGAAGCCAAAAAGTCCACTGCATCACACGCCCACTGCAGCAGTCCACTCTTTAAAAATTTCAGTTTTGAGCTGAGAAAACGGAGCTCCAAGCCTCGTCCGACGGATCCCGGCTCATGGGTGAACCTCCCTACCACCTTCGCAAGACTCCCAAGTGTGCTAGCACTTGATTTATCACCATGAAAATCACTCTTGGCTTCCCTATGGCTCACGATTTTTCTGGTTCAAAACCAGTCCCCATTTTGTGTGTTTGGGCGTGAGGAAGAGAGAGCAAAATGAGAGAGAAGAGATTTTGTGTAAATGAATGGAATGGTCAAACCTTTTCCAAAAAGGTTTATATATTTTCTAATTAAAATACAAAAAACCAATTACTAAATGATTTAATTAAAATCAAAAAGCAAAAGTCTTTCCCTCCAAACACTATTACACCTACACCCATCAACTATTCATAGTCACTTTATTAAAGTGATTTGATGGTGTCAATCAATCAATCAACTCAATCACATCAATCAATCAATCAATCACATCACTCAAAGTGACGTTTGATTTGACGCTTGATGTGACGATTGATTTGACGCTTGATGTGACTTGCGTCGCCGCACTTGAATTCGAAATACGAATGCGCTCGCAATCACACTCGGGCTCGGGTTCGCTAATTCTAAATTAACGAATTTTTCGTCGCGTCGTAATTAAGTGATTACGCCTAGCGAATTCACTATTCACGTCGCTAATGAATTAATTCTAAATTAATTCATTCGCCCGAATTAAAATCTAATTTTAATTCCGCGTCGAAATCTAATTTCGTTTAATATATCGAATATATTAATTTAATCGATTAATTCCGAATTAATCGTTATCTCTCTCTCGACGATATTTTATCCTAGATAAAATATCTCCGTAATTAATCCTAGATTAATTTTCTCTCTCCTCTATATAATCCCAGATTATTCAAGAGTGCGAGTTGTGCGTCATCGGTGGATTATCGGGAAGCGACCCATGAGATCTCCGGATAAGTTGGCTATAAATACGGTCGTCGGTGTAACCGAATCACGTACGTACCAAGTACTACGTTCTACCGATTTATGAGACAAGGTCAACTCCTAGCAAAGCACCAAGTCATTCCAATTTTCCGGACATATCCTTTTAAGAATATTTAGATCTATATCAAGCGTAGTATACTCACGTATTGTGCATATCGGCCCAGTATCGGATAATCACGTGTTAGGGCTGGGGCTGGATAAGTGTCTGCCCCGTCCGAAACACATATCGGATGTCTGGTAACTAGTCTCTATAATCGGATATTCATGACCTGGTCATAATATCACGATTGGATGCGCATCACTTAAGAGCACTAATACCGTATCCTGCGTGACATCATCTCCACTATGACTGGAGTGATACTTCCGTCTCGACATCACACCCAATACTCTACGACTCTCTTGATAAACCCAGAAGTGGTAGACACAGAACCGGTTAAAGCCCCCAACCACCAAATCCAAAGTTTATCGATTATCGTAAGTATTAGCGATGCAAGTCTCAGGTTAAGACTATACACACCTACCTCGATTTCGGCCTCCCATAGACACATATTCATAATACCAATGGGATTCCGAAGGGGTCTATCCAGAGCGAAGCTGTTTCCCGTACCATCGGTGAAACACGACCTCCTATCGCACTTGCATAAGTCTCCAACACTTATATATATGAGAACTATGCCGTTGTGCCCTCACAACGCGCACAAGTGCAATACTAGCCTATTCCGCATTATCGATGTCCAGTCTCGATAATACTACGGCTAGGGATATTTAATGATTAATCCTTCGTGGACTGATACTGTCTCATATCATCTCAATCCAGGAACTAATCATAGGGACCTCTCTTCATTTATATATCTATGGTGATCTAATCACAAATGATGAGAGTGCAATTTCCTTGTTACATAGTTAATTTGCTACAACAACACAATGATCTGTGCAAATAGTGACGCTATGGGTCATATTATCCAACAGAAACATGATTGAAGTATTGGATTTAACCAATTTGGTCTAATTTGTCCAATTTGAAGAAATTGAAAAATTAGGGTTCATGACCAATTCCAAATTTGGGGCTTTTCATATATGTTGTGCATTTGGATGTGTATATGATTTATATAAAGTTTCATGTTCATTGGATTACATCTTGATGTGTTTTGATGCATGAATTGACAAAATGCACAATTTGCCCACCTAATTGGAGCATTCGGCCATGAGTTAGAAATTTTGGATTTTGTGTTGCCTTGGTGTTTTGATGTTTTGAACATGCTAAGTTCATCTTAGAAATGATTTAGAATCATTCAAAATTGATTAGATCAATTTCGGACTAAAATGGACAAAATACCAAGTGTAAGGGCAATTCGGTAAATTCACTTAAATATGATTTATTGAGTTTTATTTCATGATTTGATTATTGGATAATTAAATAAATATGTTTATTTAATTAATCCGAGAAAAAGTTTTGAAATCGGAAAATTTGATTTTCCACCGCTTCCGCTGCATTACCGATATTCCCCTAAAAACCCCTATAAATAGTTCATCAAGGATGAAACTATACCAATCTTCGAATACACAAGAACCACGTAAGTCAGAAAGAGTCAGAAAATAACCTGGGGTATGGGTTTCTGATCTCACCTCATAAAGATATCAATCTTATTGAGGAACAAGAACTGACTACGTTTGAAGAAGTGATTCAAGGTATCGACTCCCTATTATGGCAAAGTGTCATGATGTCCGAAATGGATTCCATGTATACCAACCATGTTTGGACACTGGTTGTTGTACCGTAAGACATTGTGTCTGTTGGTACTATATAAGTCTTCAGGAAGATATACATAGATGGCAACATACCAACATACTAAACAGGGCTTATAGTGAAAAGGTATTGTTATCAACATTGTGTGGATTACGGTGAAACCTTTTACCTGTTGCCATGGTAATTCCATTTGGATAATGCTTGCTAATGCTGCATGTTTCATTTATGAAAAATGGCTGTTGAACGTCAAAATCGCTTTCCTTAAAAGGAAACCTTTTGGAGGATGTTTACAACATCCTGACGGTTTTGTCGTACCAAAACTAGCAAACAAGGTTTGCAAGTTATTCGATCCATGGAGGGAATGAAGCAAGCATTGTGTTCTTGGAACTATCATTTTGATGTAATCATAATGGTGTATGATTTAATTCAAAACGAAAATGATTCATGTGTATATAAGGAGGTTAGTGGGAGCGCACTAACAATAAATGTCCTATAAATAATGATGACATTTCATTTATTGGAAATGATATTCCCATAAAATAATCGATGAAAGCTTGGCTTTTATGAAAGATTCTCCGTAGAATTCTTGGGAGAAACAAACTTTATTATAGGAATAAAGATCCACTGGGTTAGATATAAAAGTTGTTGATACTCTCCGAGAACTCGTACATTGAAAAATATACATGACCTGGTGTCTCATACGCTTTAAGCATATGGATTCACAACCAGGCCAATCCAAGTGATAGTCATGTTGGACAGTTATGACCCATAACGTCACTGTTTATAAAAGACATTGTGTTTTTGTAAAAAATTAATTATTTTGCAATGAAATTGTCTTTTAACGTTTTGTATTTATTTACTTTGATAGAAATAAATGGTAAAAGTCCTTATGATTAGTTCCAGATTGAGATGATATGAGACAGTATCAATCCATAAAGGTTTAATCATTAAATATCCCTAGTCTTAGTATTATCGAGATTGGACATCGATAATGCGGAATAGACTAGTATTGTACTTGTGCACATTGTGAGGGCCTAACGACATCGTTCTCATATGTTTAAGTATATGATACTTATGCAAATGCGATAGGAGGTTGTGTTTTACCGATGGTATGGAAAACAGTTTCGCTCTGGATAGACCCCGCAGAATCCCATTGGTAGTATGTATATGTGTCTATGGGAGTCCGCTTCAGGGTAGGTGTATTTAGTCTTAACTTGAGACTTGCATCACTAGTACTTGCGACAATCGGGAAACTTTGGTTTTGGTCATCCAGGACTTTAACAGGTTCTGTGTACACCTCTACTGGGTTTATTGAGAATCGTAGTATATTGGATGTGATGTCAAGACGGGAGTATCACTTCAGACATATGGAGATAATGATCAGGCAGGGATTCAGAACTGGTTCTCTATAGTGTTGCAACCATCGGGATAATATGACAAGGTCATGATTATCCGATTCAAAGAGACTAGTTGCTTGACATCTGATATGTGCTTCGTACGGGACAGACACTGTTCCATCCTTAAGCCTTGCACGTGACATCCGATACTGGATCGTAATACATAATACTATGGGATACACCTAATATAGATCGTTTATTCCAGTAAGAATATTTCTGGAGAATTGGGTAGGCATGGAGCTTTGCTATAAGCCAATCTTATCTCGTAAATCGGTAAAAACGTAGTACGGGGTACGTACGTAATCGGATAGTCCGAAAACCATATTTACTGCCAACATATCTAGAGATCTGTTGGGTCACTTCCCGAAGATTCATCGATGACGTTTGATTCCAACTTAATTAATCTGGGATTAATTACGAAGAGACTTTATCTTGGATAAAGTACTATTTGAAGAGAGAGAAAGATTAATTTGGAATTAATCGATAAAATAATATATTCGATATATTAAACGAAATTGGATTTCGATGTGGAATTAAAATTAGATTTTAATTCGGGCAAACACGTTAATTTAGAATTAATTCGTTAGCTATGTGAATAGTAATTTCGCTAGGCATAATTATTTAATTACGTCACGATGGAAGTTCGTTAATTCGGAATTAGCGCAACCGAGCCCGTAAGTGTTTGCGTGCCCACTCGTATTTTGAATCAAGTGAGGCCCACAAGTCACATCGTGAGTCACATCACTTGTCATTCTAGTGATAGATGTCAATGTCACCTTTTTGGTGAGTGACATGCAGTCACTATTCATGAAAGGGGTTGGTGTGGGCATTTAATGCCTTTTTGGAGCCAAAAATTTGCTTTGACTTTTGTAAAGCATATACCAAATTTTTGTATAAATTTTTCATTATTGTTTTGGAAACAAATTGAAAACAAAAGGGAAAAACTTATTCTCTCTCCCTTTTACACATTGCCGTGACTCTCCTTGGTGGAAAGAAAATTGATTTCTTTTCACTACTTGCTAGCACATTTGAAGGATCTTTACAAGGTGATAGGGAACCGATCTTGGAGCTTGGGATCCATTTGCAAGCTTGGACCTTCATCATCTTCCTCCATCATCCACCTTGGCCGAATCTCAAAGAGCACTTGGAGTTCATTTTGCTTCTCATCACATCCAAACCGATCTTTGTAAGTATGTTTCCACCATGCTTCTTAGTAGTATTCATTCTTATTTCATGGCTTAATATGATATAGGGACGTCAATAGAAACCAACAATGGTATCAAGGAGCCTTGTTTAAGCATGAAATATATTTGGGTAAAATTTGGGTAAATTGATTTTGAGCATGTTTTGAATAAATTACTTGTTTGTGCATGCTTGTGGATGGATGACTTTGAGTTGTTTATGATCAATTTTGTGAAAAACAAATTGGATGAATTTTTCCCTAAAAATATGGCTAGGCCGAATACATATTACCCTTGGAAGTTATGGTATTTTTTGTTTTAAAGATCATTGGATGACTTGAAACGATGGGAATGTCGATTTAAAATTCAATCGGATTGAAAAATGAATTCGGACAAAAATCCCAACCTTGGCCGTGAGCTTCCTTGCATGTAATGAGATGATTTTTTGAATCAAATATGTTGGACATGTGTTGATGATGAAAAGTATGATTAATGGTTAGATTAGTGTTTTGGAATATTGATATAAAAGATTAATCATGACTTTACACTTTAGTTAATTGAGTTTTAAAATTTGGAATATTAAAATTTGATTAATGGGCTTGATTTTGAATTGGGCTTGATATTGTTGTATTTGGGCATAATGGGCTTGGTTGGGCCAAGTTGGTTTAGGCCAATTGGATTGGATCCAAATTGTGACTAAATCATTCCATTAAGTCCAAATATAATAAATGGGATTTAAAAGTTTAATTGGGCCTTATGGGCTAAAATTAGTTTTATAGCAAGTAAGGGTGATTCCTTAATTGGGCTTGGTAATTGGGTTTGACCCATATTGACCAAATCCCATGCCTTATGAAATCAATTGAAAGCCCATCGGACTTTAATTAAACATACATTAGATGTTAATTGGGCTTTGAGACCCATTAAGATTAGATTTGGAATCTAAGTCATTAAAGCGCATTAAAATGTGTAATTATTTAATTTGGAATTAAATAAATGAATTAGTATTGAATACGAATTAAATTAGATTGAACGAGTAGTTCGATATAATTCAAGAATGCGTACTTTACGTACTTATTCTCAAACGAGTTGGACTAGCGCAAAATCAAATCATTGTTTGAACATTAGATGATCACTAATATTCAAAGATAATTAATTTGATTAGTTTGATTGAATAACATGCTAGAATGAATACATGAATGTGATGAATGAATAGCGTATATCAGATGGATATTAGAAGGGAAAGGGCAATTTTGGAAATTATTGTAAATTCGGAATTTATAAATTGGACCTCCGTGTCCAGCCTTTTCTCTCATTGATTCTTTGTATCTTCTCACCTAATTCCCCTTAATGTTAATGAGGTTTCTCTTATTGTATTATGTAATTGGGTAAAAGTAGAATAGTGCTAGCCGGGGAGAGGAAATGAAGTGATTTGTTCTAGGAAAATCTATTAAATATCCATTCGCATATCGTTATTAATTTACTTTTCACGCCTTATGATGTTTTAGAAGCATGCTTAAGGGTGTATGATGAGACCTTAACAAAGATAATAAATTGGTTGCCAATTTACGTGAAAAACCCTCAAAATATATTAAGCGTTTTTCTTTCCGTTGAGTGATTCTTACTCAAGATCCAAAGTTGGCATTGGTTTGTTGGCCAAAGTCAAGACCTTTGTCGATTATGGATGTGTTTGAATCATGAGAGTTTTATTCCATATCGGTGTCTTGTCCAAGTCTTGATTTGTTGGCCAAATTTAAGATCACTTCTTGTCCATCGACATTGATTACGAAGCTTTCCATGTCAATGGGTCCCGCTTAACTGGAATCATTAAGCTTGTTGTGCCAAAGCCAATGCTTAGTTGATTAAGAGGAAACACGTTAGGAAAAATATATTGGATATATTGGCATATATATTGTATATATATTTCGGACTTGGATGTCCATCTACCGGATCTAGGAATTGGATAAGATCTAATTGATCTTCGAGATCTACCTAGTTAAATATCATACAGCTTGTTGGCCAAAGTTAAGGTTGTGTGTTATTTAACAGGATCCTAGCCCACTAGGAAACTGGATTTCCCGAGTACTCGACAGAGGGTTAGAGGCTCGCCGAAAAATAGTGGGAGGCTAGTATTAAATTTGTAATTTCATTCAGATACTTAGCTTTACGCGCTTTCAAATTATTTCGTCAAAAATATTTTATTAGTTGGACTAACACAATGTTATTTTTCTTGTAACAGTTAGACTGTACCCAAATATCGTTGACTAGATAGTTGGACTATCGTAGTTAAGATGATAGGAAAGGGAAATGTCCGAGACATTATCATGGGCAAAAATATCTTTAAGGGCAAGAACTTTATTGATTGGGAAATGAATCTAAGGATAGTCCTTGGAGCTGAGAGGCTGCTATACACTATACAGAGACCTCTTGGGCCTAAGCCCAAATCTGATGAGCTGCTTGAGCTGGAGCTTTGGAAGACTTACAACGATGATTGCGATACTGCTCAATCAATTATGCTTGCTGCTATGACTCATCATTTCTGTCGACAGAACAGGGAATTGGATCCCTATAATATGTTGGCGAGGTTGCAAGATCTTCACCGATCTAACCGTAGATCACAGAGGTATGAGTTACAAAAGAAACTCTTCCGCTCACTTATGACATAAGGTATGTCTGCTGAGTCCCATGTGGCACAGATGATTGCTGACATAGATGAGCTTTCTCAGATGGGGATAGTCCTCGAGGCTGAGACTACTATAGATTTGATCTTGCAGTCTCTCACTGACACTTGGAGACAGTTCATCATAAACTATAACATGATAAACACAGATGATACTCTTGGAGAGTTATTGTCTACTCTCAAGGAAGCTAAGAAGGAGCTACTTAAGGGCAATAAGTGCGAGGTGCATTTTACTTCGACATCTCAGACACTGAGGGCTGGGCCCAAGGCAACTAGAGGTGTGCAGAAGAAGAAGAGCATAAAAGAAAGGGCAAGGCCAAAGCGTCAAAGGCTTTCGGGAAGCCTAAAGACAAATCTCAGGATGTTTTCCTCCAGTATGGCAAGCGGGGTCACTGGAAGCGTGACTGCCGCGAGTACAAGGCGCTCCAGAAGGAGATAAAGGCGGGCAAGGCACCGGCCTCAAGTATGTTTGTTATTGAAATAAACATGACTACTTCTAGTTTTAAAAATTGGATTTTTGATTCTGGTTGTGGTACTCATTGTAGGCATTGCATTTTTGTATATCAGCCCGATGATGAGTCTCGTATGGAGACAACTACCTCTTTAGGCATAAAAGTCACGAGAAACAGACGTTGGAAGGGTAAAGTTGGAAATTAGCACTCGGTCAGATTTAACTCGCTTGTTTCGCTTCAGGTTCGCTTGTTGGACCTCTATTTTAAAACACATCTCACAAATTAAATAATTAAGACAAAAACACATCTCACAAATTAAATAATTAAAACATTTAAAACACATCTCACAAATTAAATAATTAAAACATTTAAAACACATCTCACAAATTAAATAATTAAAACATTTAAAACACATCTCACAAATTAAATAATTAAAACATTTAAAACACATCTCACAAATTAAATAATTAAAACATTTAAAACACATCTCAAAAATTAAATAATTAAAACATATAAAATACATGTCACAAATTAAATCACCTTCCTAAATTAAATTAAATCACTTTCCTAAAATACATAAATCACTTCCCCAAATTAAAAGATTTCCTTATCACATTTTAATTAAAAAGATATCCCCAATTAACACACAAATCCTTCTCCTACCCAAACAAGATAAACCCCCTCCATTGGCCTATAAAAATAACCATTCACCCCCGGACAGCCTTCACCTCCCTCTCTCCTGGCTCACTCTCACGGAAAACAAACTTAAAAACCCTAAAAACAATATACAGCCTATTCACAGCTTCTCTCTCTCTTCACCCTTCAACCTCTCCCACGAACCACGAGCAGCCCTCTCACCAGTCGCCAAACAAAGCCACATTGAACAATTAACAAACTGCCAACAACCCACTCTCCATGTGAAGCCCTCAACCGACTCATTGTTGGACAAAATGACCCATAGCGTCACTATTTGCACAGAACATTATGTTGTTGTAGCAAATTAACTATGTAGTAAGGAAATTGCACTCTCATCATTTGTGATTAGATCACCATAGATATATAAATGAAGAGAGGTCCCTATGATTAGTTCCTGGATTGAGATGATATGAGACAGTATCAGTCCACGAAGGATTAATCATTAAATATCCCTAGCCGTAGTATTATCGAGACTGGACATCGATAATGCGGAATAGGCTAGTATTGCACTTGTGTGCGTTGTGAGGGCACAACGGTATAGTTCTCATTTATATAAGTATTGGATACTTATGCAAGTGCGATAGGAGGTCGTGTTTCACTGATGGTATGGGAAACAGCTTCGCTCTGGATAGACCCCTCGGAATCCCATTGGTATTATGACTATGTGTCTATGGGAGGCCGAAATCAAGGTAGGTGTGTATAGTCTTAACCTGAGACTTGCATCGCTAATACTTACGATAATCGATAAACTTTGGTCTTGGTGGTAGGAGGCTTTGACCGGTTCTGTGTACACCACTTCTGGGTTTATCAGAGAGTCGTAGAGTATTGGGTGTGATGTCAAGACGGAAGTGTCACTTCAGTCATATTGGAGATGATGTCACGCAGGATACGGTACTAGTGCTCTTGAGTGTTGCGCAACCAATCGGGATATTGTGACCAGGTCATGTATATCCGATTATAGAGACTATGTTGCCAGACATCCGATATGTGCTTCGGACGGGGTAGACACTTATCCAGCCCCAGCCCTAGCACGTGATTATCCGATACTGGACCGATATGCACAATACTACGGTATACTACGCTTGATATAGATCCTTATTCCTGTAAGGATGTTTCCGGAGAATTGGATAGGCATGGTGCTTTGCTAGAAGCCAACCTTGTCTTGTAAATCGGTAAAACGTAGTACGAGGTACTTACGTGTTCGGATAGTCCGACGACCGATTTGACTACCAATATATCCAGGGATCTCATGGGTCGCTTCCCAAAGATTCACCGATGACGTATGACTCGCACTTATATTAATCTGGGATTAATTAGATGAGAGAGAAAATTAATCTGGGATTAATTGCGGAGATATTTTATCTAGGATAAAATAACGATTAAAGAGAGAGAAACATTAATTTGGAATTAATCGAGGAATTAATATATTTGATATATTAATCGAAATTGGATTTCGACGCGGAATTAAAATTAGATTTTAATTCGGGCGAACGAATTAATTTAGAATTAATGTTAGCGATGTGAATAGTGATTTCGCTTGGCGTAATCGTTTAATTACGACGCAACGGAAAATTCATTAATTTGGAATTAACGAACCCGAGCCCGAGATTTTTACGAGCGCATTCATATTTAGAATTCGAGTGCGGCACGTCAAATCAAGCGTCAAATCGCTAGTCGCATCTAGCGTCACATCAAGCGTCAAATCATGTCACTTTGAGTGATGTGACAATTGATTGGATTGATTGATGTTTGAAAAGTGATGTGATGTGACTTGTTGATTGAAAGTGATGTGTGTGTACTTGACATTTAAAGCCAAATGGCTTTGAAATGAAAAACAAATGAAATTCATTTTGTATTTGATACAAAAAGCATATGAAATACCGTATACACTAATTAGAGAATCACTTTTCAATTTCCCTCCTCTCTCTCCTCTTCTTCTCATCTCCTCTCTTCACGCCATTTTCTGTTTCTTTTGGGCAGTGAACTGCCGTGAAACACAAAGAAAATAAAGGGGAAGCAAGTGTGTTTTGTGGCAAAACAAGAGTGCTAGCACACTCCGAGTTCAATGCGAAGGTGATTGGGAAGTTAACCCATGAGCCGGGAATCCATTCGGTGAAGCTTGGAGCTTCAAAACTTGAAGACAAGGGGCGCACATCACTGTTCACAGCAGCCCACTGCCTCCAAAACAGTGAGGGAAATTCGAATTTTGTTGTCCAAATCGTCACTCAACCGCTCGATGTAAGTATTCCGCACTTCCGTCGTTGTATTCACTTGTATTTCATGCTTGAGTTTTGATCTTGGGACCTTGAAAAAACTCCAACACTCATAGCCGGCACAGAACCCTAGAAGCAGCCCCTGCCCACACATGAAACTAACCCCCCACAAGCTAGCCATTACACGCCTCTCTCTTCTCCCCCATCCCTAAGCCATTCACGTCACAAACCTTAACGCCACAGCTCCACTTCAACGCCACAAGCCTCTCTGACCTCACGCACGAAGCCATTCACGTGAATAAGTCCCTTCACGCACCAGCCCCTTTCACCACGTGAAGCCTCCATACAGGTCACACGAAGCCACCTCATTCTCCCAGCACACACGCACAACTAACACTCAAAGAACCCTCACGGCCAGACCATGACTTCTTAAATAAATAAACCCTAAGAATTCACGTTAAACACTCAGTATAATAGCCCTCATCTACGTTTATCGTGGATCTTCACATTCAACCACCAAACTCACGTCACTGCCACTCACGCCAGTAGCCTCCTGAAACCAGTCCACCACTCATGACCATTTCACTCCAAAAGCCCTTAGCTGTTCCCGTAAATAACCCTCTCGAAATCAGCCCATGCACACATGAACCAGTAACCCTACTTCCATAGTTCATGCATAAACTGCCAGTAGGCAGCCCTCTCGTATCAGCCCTTATTTCACGTCAAAACACCCTTGGAATAAACAATCCACTCACTGCCAGCCGAGACCACGTGAACAACATAGTTAAAATAACCTTAACTACCTCCAAATCTTGCATGTAAAGCCCCTAAAAATCCCCCAAAACTGTAAGCCAATTAGGCTCCCAAACCAGCCCCTTTACATCCTAGAAAATTGTCCCGAAACCCTTCCAAAACTGCACCAAAAAATATAATAAAAACAGTGAACAAAACAGCGAAAACAGTGAACCTGAGAAAACAGCGGAAGTAGTGAATAGTGAAAACAGCGGAAACATCAGACCAGTGAAAATAGTGGAACGATAACCCTTCTGACACCGTGAAACGCACTCCCGGAAAGCGACTAAAATGGTAAGACCTGAGGACACCCTTTGTTATCTTTTATTTTGTTGTTCCAAACACGGCATGCTCGGTTGATGTGGAATACGTCCAATCGGGTATGCGAGGTCCTACATTAAGAACGACCGGATTCCTTGGCCACATGTTTATTTTATATGTAATGTATTATGTTATGAGAATTTACTTTTAAAGCATGCGAACTTAGACATAGGTCGTATAGGAATTTAGATTATTTGGCCAATATGTATATTGAGTAGACTTGGTTAAAATTGCACAAATCCATTCATTACAAGTGACATAAGTTTTGAGGTCTTCCCTTGCGAGGGGTGAGTGCGGCATTAAACCTTTGTCCCAGTTCACACTGGGTGGCGACTCCATGTTATGTCTCCGGTTTAGTTCCTCCGCGGACTATTCCGTACTCCCGACTAGGCCGCGAGCCTAGAACAGCGTCGCCCAAGTTCTGTTGTCTACAGTCTGGCGACTCCACTGGGGATAGAGAATTGGCCCCAAAATCATGTCTTGTGATGTCTATGATTTGTGCTTTAGTTGACCGTTTCTATAGTAGGTTAAGGGGGTTTTAACCAAAGGCATTGTTAAAGCTAGGTGATGATTTGATGTCTTCCTTCATTCACTACCTTTCGAGGAAAAGCTGTGAAGACACCTAGATAATCATTACCCGTAGCTTGTTGTGATAGACTAGTTTGGAGGACTCGTTGTTTATTCCTGTCACCAAGCGATAAGAGCCTAAGAGTCTTGGGTACTTAAGAGAGCTTCACTCCACCCTCCCTATGGGGAATCTACAACGGGAAATCCATTCGACAGTTAGTCACACACCATAACTCGTTGGCACGTACCGTAAGGTATAAAAAAGGTGCGCTCACTTGGTCGTTTGAACCATTGAGTGGGGAGTCCTAGTTGTGGGCAAACCTTTGTCAGCGAGAGCCTTTGTCCGAGCCCCGTGAACCCACTCGTGAACCTTAGCCATAAAGAACCTGTAGTTAGTCATCTTATAATTATGTGTGGTGGGCCGCCGTCATTTGGATCCAGTTGGACCTTCTGTCAAAGGGTATGAACCTGTTGGGCTATTTAAACTGGGACAAGTTTGTGTCTTTTGACAGTTGGGCCAAAAGCTTCTAGAATGCCGGTGGGCTATTTTGTGAATAGGGCCTCTTATCATTTGAAGCAATTTAGCCATATCACCGCAAAATGTAAATTTGTTGGGCCTTTTCAACTGGGACAAGTTTGCACCGCGCGATAGTATGATTGAATACTTTAAAATGATAATGGGCCACGTAGTTTAAATTTTCTTTTTATAATTTTATATATTACATGCATCGCACACATATGCACTGACACGTGGCCTTAAAAGAGGCAACAAAGAGATTCCCATTGGGTTAGAGAAGAGGGGAGATTAGTCAAAAGACCTTCAGTGAATATGAGTGAATCCGTCAACGAGACTGAACAACTGCAAGCTCTGACTACTGCCATGTCTAGTATGGCTGTGCCCCGCGCTGTGGGATGACCTGAGAATGAGAGGCGGGAGAGCCCTCAAAATGGATTGAATGATGATGCTCCGGTATTTGATTATGATTTGGCTGACTATGCTGCTGGTAGGATAGCTAGGACTCAGGCTGAAATGCTAAAGCTCCGTGATCAGATGGAGTCTGTCACCCGTAAATTGAAGGGGAAACATGAGGATCTACTGGATTATGACTCAATAAATTTTGAGGAACAGTTGCCCGCGTAGTTCAAAATGCCTGATATTGCTAAGTTCAACGGGAACGGGGACCCGAGGGTCCATTTGCGACAATATGTCTTGGTGATGAGTTCAGTTGGCCTATCTCAGCACCAAGTCCAGAAGATGTTCGGGATGTCACTCGAGGGGGCACCTGTGGTTTGGTATCATAGCCTTGAGAAGAAGGTTAAAGAAGATTTGAGGGAGTTGGTTGATGCCTTCTTGAAGCAGTATGTGACAGACTTAGAGATCGACCTGTCGCTCTGCGACTTGGAGAATACTAAGCAGAAGCCTGAGGAGAGCTTTAAGGAGTATGTTGACAGCTGGAGAAGCTAGCTCTTAAAGATGCAGACCAGGCCTTCTGAGAAAAATCAGATTAAGATGATCATCAAGGGGACTAAACCCTCGATCTATAGTAAACTGAGGAGAATGACTTCGATGATTGCGGATTTCTACCAATTGAGAGAAACCGTAATGGATATTAAAGAGGAGGAGGCTGAGAATAGAAATTTCTATAGTTTGAACATGAGCACTGTCGGAGGATCCTCAGGAGCTAAGCCTGTTACTGTGGAGATTGCAGCCATAAAGAATAGACGCTTTTCTAACTTGGGTAGACCTTTGTCCAAGGTACTAGAGAAGCTACTGAGGCAAGGGCTGTTAAAACCCCTCGAACCAAAACCACTCCCAAATCCTCCCCCATCAACCTAAACATGAGCCGCTTCTGCTATTTCAACCAACAGCATGGTCATGACACACCGATAACTGTGCCCGGATTCGCCACGAAGTCCAAGACCTAATAGACTCCCATAAAATCCCCGACCCTGAAAAAGAACAACCAAACACTCACCGCAATCCTCTACCCAATTATCACTCTGTTCCCCCACCTACCTACATGATCAACTCTGGCCTACCAGAGGACCTTGTCCTCTAAACCTTTGACCAAACAGCCTTTTGCCTCGATATTTGGGACAGTAATAGTGAAGATGGGGTGGAACAGAAGAAGGATTTTTGGGAAGACTTCTCAAGTGGGGGTGAGGAAGAAGAAGTGAAAGGCATGACCCGGAGTGGGCGCTTTTACAATGATGCTACTGAGAAAGAGAAGAGAAAGGAAGTCCTGGAGGAAGTTCGTGAGGTAGCCTAGAATACTGAGAAAGCCGAAGGTGGTATAGTACTGCAGCAGTTGAAGAAGACTCGAGCACATCTGAGCATCTGGGAATTATTGTGTGCTTCCGGAGAACACCGGCGGGCTATGGTGGAAGCCCTGAGTAAAATAGAAATACCGGAGGATGCTAATTCGGCTATGTTTGTGGGATCAGTGCAGAAAGAGGCCTTGTAAATAACCTTCTCTGACGAAGAACTTCCGGCCGAGGGAAGAAACCACAACAGGCCTTTGTTCATCCGAGCTGAGGTAAGGGGTAAGAAAACTTCTTGTGTGATGGTGGATGATGGCTCTTCCATCAATGTATGCCCATTGAAAATTCTAGCGAGGTTGGGTATTAAGCCAACTGAGTTGAGTCCTTCCAACATGACTATCAAAGCCTATGATGATAGCAAGCGAGGAGTCGAAGGTACTTTTGCCGCAATAGTCAAGGTTGGCCTAGTTGAGGATGAAGTGGAGTTCACTGTGCTGGACATCCCAGCCACTTTTGCCTTATTGTTGGGAAGGCCCTAGTTCCATAAGCTTGGGGGCGTGCCCTCCACTTTGCATCAGATGATCAAGTTCCCTTACGATGGGAAAATCGTCACTATCCGAGCCGAGGTGGATAATGCTGTAGCCACTTTGGAAATACAACCTTTCGCAAGGTTTCAAGTGTCGGCGACTTTTGAAGAGTGGGTGGACCCCAAGGTAGCCCGAATTATGGAGAAGATGAAGTTTGAGCCAGGCCAGGGTTCGACATTACCAGATTTCAAAAGGCAGAATACTCGAAAGGGTTTGGGATACCGGTCTGACGAGGACAAGACCAAGGCCCAGAAGAAAAGGATAAATTTGATGGAGTGCTTTGTTAAGGCCTCAAGGTATCAAGGAGAACCCGAACCGGTGGAAGTCAACGGGGTTATGGTATATGGATTCGAGATTTTCTAGGATATGCTTGGTGAAAAGCCGCTGGTGAGAGAAGTTACAAAGAAAAAGGATGAGAAGTGGGAGGAAGAGCTCATGAAGCTGGAGACCCTAACACTCGGGGAAGAAAAGAAACCTGAGATAGATCCTGTTGTAGAGGGAGAAATATCTGTAAAAGATGAAGATATTTTCCTTCCAGATTTTTTTGAGTGTACTCCTTTTGTTGTTGGCAATAAAGACAATAATTCTGCTTACTTGACTGAGTCTCCACTTTCTAACTTGCTTGACTTAAGCATATTCGATATCAACTCCGTCAAAATGAATGCATTCAACCTTGGTACGCCTAAAAGTCCCAGGGAAATCTTGATTGCGAGCGAAGTTACCGCTGAAGAGCGGAAGAAATTAGGAGAGATGTTGGTTAAATATGCCAAAGTGTTCGCTTGGTCTTATGAGGACATGCCTGGGGTAGATAGAAGTATTGCCCAGCATGTGATACCAACATATCCGAATATGAAGCCTGTAAAGCAGAAACTCCGAAGGATGAGACCCGAATGGGCTGAGAAGGTCAGAGGGGAGGTCAAGAAGCAAATAGATGTAGGATTCTTGGAAGTAGTGAAATACCCTGAGTGGTTGGCCAACATCATGCCTGTTCCGAAGAAAGATGGCAAAGTCAGAATGTGTGTCGACTACAGAGATCTTAACAAGGCATGCCCAAAGGATGACTTTCATTTGCCGCATATTGATGTGCTTGTGGATAGTGCAGCATTGTCAACCATGTACTCATTCACGGATGGGTTTTCAGGGTATAATCAGGTGCTCATGGCCGAAGAGGATAAGCACAAGACTGCCTTTGTTACAGAATGGGGTACTTACTGTTACAAGGTGATGCCATTTGGGCTTAAGAACGTCAGAGCCACATATCAGCAGATGGCCACTACTTTGTTTCACGACCTGATGTATAAGGAAATTGAGGTATACGTAGATGACATGATGGTCAAGTCAGAGACAAGAGACAGCCATATAGAAGCGTTGGAAAAGTTCCTTGAACGCGTGGACAAGTACAACTTACGGTTGAATCCTAAGATGTGTGTATTCGGGGTAACGTCGGGTAAACTACTCGGCCACACAGTGGGAATGGGTGGAATAGAAGTGGACCCGAAAAAGATCAAGGCTATCACAGAAATACCGACACCAAAGACAGAGAAAGAAGTCAGAGCCTTCATAGGGAAAATCCAGTATATCAGCCGTTTCATCGCTAAGTTGACATCGGCGTGTGAGCCCATCTTCAAGTTGTTGAGGAAAGACCAACCGGTAAAATGGAACGAGCAGTGTCAGGAAGCATTTGACAGAATAAGGGAATATTTGGTGAAACCTCCTGTGTTGAAACCTCCGAGACAGGGTAGGCCTTTGGTACTTTATTGGCTATTAAACCTGAAGCGCTGGGGGCGATGATGGTACAAGCCGATGAGACAGGAATAGAGCATGCTGTCTACTACCTCAATAAGAAGCTGCTTCCGTACGAAGCTCGCTATCAGGAAGTGGAGAAGATTTGTTTAGCAGTAGTATGGGCATCCAGGAAGTTACGCCACTACTTCCAGTCTTACAAGATCCAAGTGGTGGCAAAGGAGAATCCTTTGAAGTACTTGCACTCAGTACCATCGCTGGTTGGGAAGTTAGGCAGATGGTTAGTGCTGCTGACTGAATTTGACATCGAATACCTCACCTCCAAGGTAATCAAAGGGCGAGCCGTGGCAGAATTCCTGGCCTTGCAACCTGTTGAAGGGGACAATACAAGTTTGAGTTCCCCGACGAAGAGATCCAAGCTATAGCAATCCAAGGATGGAAGATGTATTTTGACGGAGCAGTGAACTGCAAAGGAGCCGGAATCGGGATTGTAATAGTCACCCCTGAAGGAGAAACTTTGCATATAGCCAAGAGGTTGACATTCGGAGTGACTAACAACATGGCTGAGTATGAAGCATGTGCATTTGGGTTGACTGCACTTAGCCTTGAAGGCTAAGAATGTTGAAGTTTTCGGAGACTCGATGTTGGTGATCCGATAGATGCAAGGAGAATGGGAACTGAAAGAAGAACGGTTGAAGCCATACTTGTTCCATCTCAGAAGTCTAGCACAAACTATCACCGATTGTAAATTTCAACATTTGCCGAGAGAGGAGAATTAGATGGCAGATGCATTGGCAACACTGGCCCCAACTTGGGAAAATCCAGAGAAACTGGTAATGATACCGCTTGTGTTGAAAATGGTAAGCAAGCCAGTCTATGAGATAGGCGGTATCTTGGAAGTGGAGGTCGATGATGGGAAACCGTGGTACCATGATATTCAAAGGTATCTGGAAAATACGGAGCTCCCGGAAGAAGCTAGCAAAAAGGATAGAATAGCCATTCAGAAGTTGGCCTCTCAGTATGTGAGTCTGAAGGGAGAACTCTACAAGAGGCAGGGCAATGGTATTCAGCTGAAATATTTAAGAAAGGAAGAAGCTTAGAAGATAATGGAAGAAGTGCATGCGGGAGTATGTGGGTCGCATATGAACGGATTGAACTTGTCCCGTAAGATTGTGAGACAAGGCTTTTACTGGTCAACCATGGAAGCTGACTGCGCGAAACTGGTAAAGCACTGTCATGACTGTCAAGCGCACAGAAATTTTAACCATCTGTCGCACACAGAATTACATGGGCTGTCGGAGCCATGGCCTTTCTCAGCTTGGGGAATAGATATGATCGGAGAGATTCGACCGAATGCATTGAATATGCATCGCTTTATGGTAGTGGCCGTAGACTACTTCTCAAAGTGGGTAGAAGCCGAATCTTTCTGCAATTCTGATATGGTATGCCGCACCATGTGGTAACGGATAACAGAGTCCAATTTCAAGGAGAAACCAAAGCAATATTGCAGGAGTATGGAATCGGCCATCACAAGTCCTCACCATACAGGCCGCAGGCTAATGGGCAGTCGAGGCAGCCAACAAGACGATAAAGATGATCTTGGCGAAGATGACTGAGAATTACAAGGACTAGGCTGACAAGCTGCCATACACCTTGTGGGGATATAGAACATCGGTGAGAACGGCAACATGAGCCACGCCGTATTCTTTGGTTTATTGAATGAAAGCGATATTGCTGGTGGAAGTTGAGATACAGTCTATGCGGGTGTTAGCAGAAGTAGAGTTGCCTGAACAGAAGTGGACCTCGCAAAGGTTTGAACAGTTGGCTCTGATGGATAAGAAGATGATGAAGTCCTTGCATCACATGCATATCTATCTGAAGAGGCTAGCTCGAGCGTTCAACAAGAAGGTACGTCCTACCAAGATCAAGAAAGGTGATTTGGTACTCAAACAATCGAAGCCGTCGACGACAGACCCAAGAGGGAAGTTCAGACCGAATTGGGAAGGACCATACATCGTTCAGAAGGTAATGGGAAATGGAGCAGTGAGACTGTCGGACTTGGAAAGGAATGAGTTCACAGAGCCGATCAACGTTGACAGATTGAAACTGTATTTTGCCTGAGGGACAAAAGACTGAATAGTCACTCGCAAAAGACCTAACCCGACGGGATAAAGAAAACTCATGCATGCATCCATACATGTAACCCATTATTTCATTCTTTTTTTGTGTGTGTTTTGTGTTTTGTATTCACAGGTTTTGAAGACAGAAAAGTGACAACAGCAAAGACATGCCAATCAGAAACAACGAAAGCACTGTGTTGAATTTGGGTAGAAATCCTAGGGCTGAGGTCCACATCGTTGTTAAGATTCAGATGGTAATCTGAGGGTCGAGGCCCATTTTGAGTTTGAGTTTCGGGTATGGATCCCAGGGGCGAAGCCCACATGGTCAGCTGTAGAAAGGAAGAGTTCCTTAGAGTGAGTGAAAAAAAAAGAGATTGTTTTTTGAGTCCTCGATAGTTAGACATAAGTCCGATGATGAAATTGATTGCTTCAGAGTGAAACTTTAGAAACGATAAACCCTTGACGTGCTTTTATCTGATGCTTTGAGTAATTGATCTATGTTAGACTCGCAAGCATTTGATTATGGTTCTTAGCGGTGAAAACCTGAGTAGTTAGCAAAGTTACTAGTTGAAGAAATTGTAGGTCGGTGAATGACCGTTTGCTTAGATGTCTATCTTGATTTGCTTATGTTATGATGTGTGGTATGATTGAAGATAAAAGAAATGTCTCGAAAGAAAAGAATTGAACCACCTATAACCGATAAGCGTGAAGCTACCCATGGGCGAGTATTAGGACCACCATGAGGAGAAATGCTACCTTAAAGGGTAGGTGTGTTGAAAAGAAAAAGGATGAAGAAAAAGAAAACAAAAGAAATAAAGAAGTTCAAAAAAAAAAAAAAGAGAGAGAGACAAAAGAAAAATAAAATCATACCACGTTGAGCATGGAAAAGCAATTGCATGCATAATTAAGACATCTATGTTGGTTCGACCCACCGATCCTGATTTTTGAAATGAAATCATTGAGTTGGCTTACTTAAGGATCAACTGTGAAAGAACCTTTGCAACACACACTTTGGGTCTGTCATAGATCATTTTTCAAAAACTCAGATTTGAGTTGCATTGAGTGTTTTGAATGTTCTCTGGTTTCATTACTGGGCATTCCTTGAGGACGATAATATGTATAACTATTGGGACTATTTCGTAGCATGTGATATAGTATGATGATATGGAAGGCCCCGCCATGTGGTTCATCTTGACCAAGTGCAAACAACGGAGAACAGAAAGCTAAATCAAGACTGGGAGCGACCATTCTACCACCCCGTGAATAAGAAGAAAAATAAGAAATTGAGTCATGAGACCAGAAAGAAGACTGAGCAATCACTTGGAGCACTGACGGAAGACCTAACCCAGCGGAATTGGAAATTCATTCATGCATGCATGCATACACGTAACATAGTTTGCATTCTTTTTTTGCGTGTTATTTTGTTTTGTATTCACAGGTTTCAAAGAAGGAAAAAAAAAAGAAAATGGCAAAAGGCCATCCAATCAGAAACAGCAATAGTACAATGTCATCAGTTTCAGAAATGAATCAGTTTCAGTTTGAGGGCGAGGCCCACGTCAGTATCAACTTGGGGGCGAGACCCACATCTGTATCGGTTTGGGGCCGAGGCCCACATCAGTATCAACTTGAGGGTGAGGCCCACATCAGTGTTAGTTTGGGGTCGAGGCCCATATCAGTATCAGTTTTGGGGCGAGGCCCACATCAGTATCAACTTGGGGGCGAGGCCCACATCAGTATCAGATTGGGGGCAAGGCCCACATTATCAGCAGCATCAGGAAAGAATCCCAGGGTCGAGGCCCATATTATCAGCAGCATTGGGAATGAATCCTAGGGCCGAGGCCCTCGTTGTCAGAGTTTTAGGAATGAATCCCAGGGCCGAGGCCCACGTCTTCAGAATTTGGAATGAATCCAGGGAATGAATCCCAGGGTCGAGGCCCACGACGTCAAAATTTGGAATGAATCCAGGGAATGAATCCCAGGGCCGAGGCCCACGTCGTCAGAATTTGGAATGAATCCAGAGAATGAATCCCAGGGCCGAGGCCCACATCAGCATCAGTTTAGGGTGAGGCCCACATCAGCATCAGTTTGGGGTGAGGCCCGTATTAGCATCAGTATCAGTCTTGCCGGGTATGGCACTCTGGGGGCGAGGCCCACATTGGTTCACTATCAGTTTCTGCCGGGCATGGAATTCTGGGGGCGAGGCCCATTTTACATCAGATCATTTTCTGCCGGGTATGGCATTCTGTGGGCGTGGCCCATTTTACATCAGATCAGTTTCTGCAGGATATGGCATTTTGGGGCGAGGCCCACAATCATTATCAGAATCATTTTTACCAGGTATGGCACTCTGGGGGTGAGGCCCATATCTTATCAGAATCAGTCCTGCCGGGTATGGCATTCTGGGGGCGAGGCCCACATTGGTTCACTATCAGTTTGCTGGGCATGGCATTTTAGGGGCGAGGCCCATATTACATCGGAACAGTTTCTGTCGGGAATGGCACTCCGAGAATGGAGATATAGTCCAAGAATGGACAGTCCGGGAATGGACAGCTCGAGAATGAGCACGCCGGGAATGGCACGCCGGGAATGGCACTTCGAGAATGGAGATCGGTTCGGGAATGGACCACAACACGGTGACAGTTCGGGAATGGACTTCATCACATCATATCACAGCAACACTCCGGGAATGGAGATCGGTTCGGGAATGGACCACAACACGATGACAGTTCGGGAATAGACTTCATCACATCACATCACAGCAACACTCTGGGAATGGACCACGAGACGGTGACAGTTCGGGAATGGACTTCATCAAATCACATCACAGCAACACTCCAGGAATGGAGATCGATTCGGGAATGGACCACAACACGGTGACAGTTCGGGAATGGACTTCATCACATCACATCACATCACAGCAACACTCGGGGAATGGACCACGACACGGTGACAGTTTGGGAATGGACTTCATCAAATCACATCACAGCAACACTCCGGGAATGGAGATCGGTTCGGGAATGAACCACAACACGGTGACAGTTTGGGAATGGACTTCATCACATCACATTACAGCAACACTCGGGGAATGGACCACGACACTGTGACAGTTCGGGAATGGACTTCATCAAATCACATCACAGCAACACTCAGAGAATGGAGATCAGTTCGGGAACAAAGCCCACACTTGATACAGACAGGGAAGAAGACCCTTATCTTAACTCAGATCGGGAACAAGACCCACGGGAACAAGACCCTCAGCTCACTTCGGGACCAAGACCCACAATTCAGGGAACAAGACCCTCAGCTCACTTCGGGAACAAGACCCATAATTCAGGGAACAAGACCCTTAGCTCAGATCAGACTATGTGGACTACCGCGACACCCTAGGTACGAGGTTAGCACTCAGACATTTGTGGCTCTCTAGGTACGGAGACGTCACTGTGACACCCTAGGTACGGGGTAGCACTCAGACATTTGTGGCACTCTAGGTACGGAGGCGTCACTGCGACACCCTAGGTACGGGGTTAGCATTCGGACATTTGTGGCTCTCTAGGTACAGAGACGTCAACGCGACACCCTAGGTACGGGGTTAGCATCCAAACATTTATGGCTCTCTAGGTACAGACACGTCACCGTGACACCCTAGGTATGAGATTAGCATCCAGACATTTGTGGCACTCTAGATACGGAGTCGTCACTGCGACACCCTAGGTACGAGGTTAGCACTCAGACATTTGTGGCACTCAAGGTACGAAGGCGTCACTGCGATACCCTAGGTATGGTGTTAGCATTCAGACATTTGTGGCTCTCTAGGTACGGAGACGTCACCGCGACACCCTAGGTACGGGGTTAGCATCTAGACATTTGTGGCTCTCTAGGTACGGAGATGTCACCGTGACACCCTAGGTACGAGGTTAGCATCCAGACATTTGTAGCACTCTAGGTATGGAGTCGTCACAACGACACCCTAGGTACGGGGTTAGCACTCAGACAACAACAACACCACTGCGGCACTCTAGGTACGGAGATGCAACCGTGACACCCTAGATACGGGGTTAGCCCTATCAACGCAACACAGCATGGCAAGTCAAGTGGCAGGTGGTGAACCAGGTAAGTAAAAATGCATTGCACGTACTTTGATAGGAATTGTCATTGTCACACACACACTACACAAGTCCCATCAAAGTGGGGGCGACTGTAGGCATTGCATTTTTGCTATCAGCCCGATGATGAGTCTCGTATGGATACAACTACCTCTTTAGTCATAAAAGTCGTGAGAAACGGACGTTGGAAGGGTAAAGTTGGAAATTAGCATTCGGTCAGATTTAACTCGCTTGTTTCGCTTCGGGTTTGCTTGTTGGGACCTCTATTTTTAAAACACATCTCACAAATTAAATAATTAAAACATTTAAAACACATCTCACAAATTAATAATTAAAACATTTAAAACACATCTCACAAATTAAATAATTAAAACATTTAAAACACATCTCACAAATTAAATAATTAAAATATTTAAAACACATCTCACAAAATTATAATTAAATATTTAAAAACATCTCAAAAATTAAATAATTAAAACATATAAAATACATGTCACAAATTAAATCACCTTCCTAAATTAAATTAAATCACTTTCCTAAAATACATAAATCACTTCCAAATTAAAAGTTTCCTTATCACATTTTAATTAAAAAGATATCCCCAATTACACACAAATCCTCTCCTACCCAAACAAGATAACCCTCCATTGGCCTATAAAAATAACCATTCACCCCCCGACAGACAGCCTTCACCCTCCCTCTCTCATGGCTCACTATCACGGAAAACAAACTTAAAAACCCTAAAAACAATATACAGCCTATTCACGGCTTCTCTCTCTCTTCACCCTTCAACCTCTCCCACGACCACGAGCAGCCCTCTCACTAGTCGCCAAACAAAGCCACATTGAACAATTACAAACTGCCAACAACCCACTCTCCACGTGAAGCCCTCAACCGACCTATAGCCGACACAGAACCCTAGAAGCAGCCACTGCCCACACATGAAACTAACCCCCCCACAAGCTAGCCATTACATGCCTCTCTCTTCTCCCCCATCAACCCTAAGCCTTCACGTCACAAACCTTAACGCCACAGCTCCACTTCAATGCCACAAGCCTCTCTGACTCACCTCACGAGCGAAGCCATTCACGTGAATAAGTCCCTTCACGCACCAGCCACCTTCACCACGTGAAGCCTCCATACAGGTCACACGAAGCCACCTCATTCTCTCAGTACACCGCACCATCTAACACTCAAAGACCCTCACGACCAGACCATGACTTCTCAAATAAAAAAACCCTAAGCATTCACGTTAAACACTCAGCATAACAGCCCTCATCTACGTTTATCGTGGATCTTCACATTCAACCACCAACTCACGTCACGCCTCTACCGCACTCACTCCAGTAGCCTCCTGAAACCAGTCCACCACTCATGACCATTGCACTCCAAAAGCCCTTAGCTATTCCAGTAAATAACCTTCTCGAAATCAGTCTATGCACACATGAACCCAGTAACCCTACTTCCCTAGTTCATGCATAAACTGCCAGTAGGCAGCCCTCTCGTATCAGCCCTTGTTTCACGTCAAAACACCATTGAATAAACAATCCACTCACTGCCAGCCGAGACCACTGAACAACAATAGTTAAAATAACCAACTACCCCCTCCAAATCCTGCATGTAAGCCCCTAAAATCCCCCAAACTGCAAGCCAATTAGGCTCCCAAAACCAGCCTCTTTACATCCAGAAAACTGTCCCGAAACCCTTCCAAAACTGCACCAGAAAATACAATAAAAATAGTGAACAAAATAGTGAAAACAGTGAACCTGAGAAAACAGCGGAAGCAGCGAATAGTGAAAATAGTGGAAACATCAGACCAGTGAAAATAATGGACGATAACCCTTCCGGCACCCGTGAAATGCTCTCCCGGAAAGCGACTAAAAAGGTAAGACCTGAGGGCACCCTTGTTTCTTTTACTTTGTTTTCCGGACACGGCATGCTCGGTTGACGTGGAATACGTCCAATCGGGTATGCGAGGTCCTACATTAAGAACGGTCGGATTCTTGGCCACATGTTTATTTTATATGTAATGTATTATGTTATGAGAATTTACTTTTAAAGCATGCGAACTTAGACATAGGTCGTATAGGAATTTAGATTATTTGGCCAATGTATATTGAGTAGCCTTGGTTAAAATTGCACAAATCCATTCATTACAAGTGACATAAGTAAGGGACCATTCCGAACCCAACGGGTTGAGGTCTTCCCTTGCGAGGGGTGAGTACGGCCTTAAACCTTTGTCCCAGTTCACACTAGGTGGCGACTCCGTGTTATGTCTTCGGTTTAGTTCCTCTGCGGACTATTCCGTACTCCCGACTAGACCGCGAGCCTAGAACAACATTGCCCAAGTTCTGTTGTCTACACCCATATATGTACTGATGTACAGGATATGCGGATTAGTAGGAGACTGGCTTCAGGGGAGATTGATCTACGTGTCAGAAATGGGACTTCAGTCGCTGGTTTTGGCCGTTGGCACTTTTATTTTAGAACTGACCTCGGGGCATGTACTTGACTTAATGACTGTTATTATGTACCTAGTTTGACTAGGATATTATTTTCTGTATCTATGTTAACCCAATGTGGGTCACTTTTGTATTTAGAAACACCAGGTGTTTTATTTATAAAAATGATATAGAAATTTGCACTGCTGTGCAAATAATGGTCTTTATAATTTTAATATAAGTCAATCTCAAACATATATATAACAAACAAAAGGCTTAAAAAGAGTAATAAAGATGAACTTATATGTGGCATTGTCGTATAGGACACATAAACAAGACTCGCATATCCATACTTTCGAAGAGTGGGTACTTGGACGGATTTGATCCAAATTCATATGACGTCTGCGAATCTTGCTTATTAGGCAAAATGCCTAAATCACCTTTTAGCGGTAAGGGTGAACGCACCACAGAACTGTTAGCCCTCGTTCATAGTGACGTATGAGGGCCCATGTATAGCCAGGCTAGTGGTGGATACGAATACTTCATAACCTTTACGGATTGATGCATCACGTTATGGTTATGTGTATCTTATGAGACACAAGTCAGAAATTTTTGAGAAATTCAAAGAGTTTTGTCATGAAGTTGAAAAACAGACCGACAAGAGTATAAAAATATTACGGTCGGACCGTGGTGGCGAATACTTTGAGTAGTGAAATTTCTAGATTACTTGAAAGAATATGGTATTCTTTTACAGTGGACTCCTCCTGAAACACCCGCAATAAACGGTGTGTCCGAACGGAGAAACTGAACTTTGTTGGACATGGTTAGGTCTATGATGAGTCGCATTGAGCTACCTATTTCCTTCTGGGGATATGCATTAAAGAGTGCAATTCTTATTTTGAATAAGGTTCCTTCAAAATCTGTACAACGGACACCATATGAGAAATGGATAAGAAAGAAACCAGGTTTCTCATTCCTGAAGATTTGGGGATGCTGGGCATACGTCAAATGTTTGGAAGGTACCAAACTTGACCCTAAATCGGATAAATGCCTATTCGTAGGATATCTTAGGGAAACCAAATGATATTACTTCTATCACCCATGAGAGAACAAAGTATTTGTTGCTCTACATGTGGTTTTTCTTGAGAAGGAATTCCTAATATAGTGGTTAGGAAAATTAGAGTGGGAGAAATTAGAACTCGTGAATTGGAGTGATACTGTTCCAGGCATAGAATCCTCAACGGAACAAGAACAGTCCATCCGAGATGAGACTGCACCACAATCTTCTATTACACAAGGACCACGTAGGTCGGAGAGAGTCAGGAAATAACCTGAGAGGTATGGGTTCCTGATCTCACCTCATGTAGATATTAATCTCATTGAGGATAACGAACCGGCTACGTATAAGGAAGCGATACAAGATATCGATTCTGATTAATGGCAAGAAGCCATGAAGTCTGAAATGGATTCCATGTACACCAACTAATTTTCGACATTGGTTGATGCACCAGAAGGCGTAAGCCTATTGGTTGCAAATGGATCTTCAAGAAGAAGACCGATATAGATGGCAACGTATAAACGTACAAAGCTAGGATTGTAGCGAAGGGTTATCGTCAATGACATGGTGTCGATTACGATGAAACAACTTCACTCGTTGCCATGATTAAATCCATTCGGATAAAGCTTGCAATTGCTGCATACTTCGATTATGAGATATGGCAGATGAACGTTAAAATCGCTTTCCTTAATGGAAACCTTTTGGAGGATGTTTATATGCAACAGCCTAATGGTTTTATCGTGCCTAGAGTTGCAAATAATGTTTTTAAGTTAAATCGATCCATTTATGAATTGAAGCAAGCATCACGGTCATGGAACCAACGTTTTGATGAGATCATAAAAGAATATGATTTCATTCAAAACGATGATGATCCTTGTGTATATAAGAAGGTTAGTGGGAGAGCACTGACTTTTATTGTCCTTTATATTGACGATGTATTGCTTATAGGTAATGACATTCCCATGCTAACGTCGGTGAAAGGTTGGCTTTCATTGAAATTCTCCATGAAAGATCTGGGAGAAGCAGCCTTTATTCTAGGAATAATGATCTACCGGGATAGATCTAGAAAGCTACTTGGACTCTCCCAGAGTACATATATTGACAAAGTGTTGAAGAGATTCAACATGGATCAGTCCAAGAGAGGACTGTTACCAGTGTCACATGGCTTCTATCTATCTGGGGACATGTGTCCTAAAACTCAAGATAAGAGAGACAATATGAGTCGGATATCGTTTGCCTCGGCAGTCGGATCGATCATGTATGCCATGATATGTACGCGACCTGATGTCTCTTATGCTTTGAGTATGTATAGTCGCTATCAGGTCGATCCAGGTGAAGGTCACTGGATGGCGGTTAAGAACATCCCTAAGTATCTTAGACGAACTAAGGATGTTTTCTTAATCTATGGAGATGGAGAACTTGAGGTAACTGAGTATACCGATGTAAGTTTCCTTACCGACAAAGACGACTGCAAGTCGCAGTCCGGGTACATATTTTGTTTGAATAATGGAGCAGTGAGCCAGAAATCTTCCAAGCAATAGACTGTTGCCGATTCAACAATAGAAACGGAGTACATTGCTGCAGCTGAAGCAGCAAAGGAAGCAGTTTGGATCCAAAAATTCCTAATTGGATTAGGAGTAGTTCCGTTAGAAGCTGAGTCTGTTCCATTGTATTGTGACAATAACGGGGCAATAGCGCAGGCTAAGGAACCACGATCTCATCAACGATCCAAACATGTTCTTCGACATTTATATCTGATTCATGAGATCATACATCGTGGCGATATGAAGATCGAGAAGGTCGCATCAGATGACAACATGGCAGATCTGCTGACAAAAGCTATTCCTCAGCAAAAGTTTGAGCGACATATACATAGTTCAGATATTAGATGCTTGAGTGACTGGATATAGGCCAAGTGGGAGATTGTTGGACAGTTATGACCCATAGCGTCACTGTTTGTAAAATACATTATGTTTTTATACAAAATTAACTATGTTGCAATGAAATTGTTTTTACCGTTTTGTATTTATTTACTTTGATATATAAATGGTAAAAGTCCTTATGATTAGTTCCAGATTGAGATGATATAAGACAGTATCAATCCATAAATGTTTATTCATTAAATATCCATAGTCATAGTATTATCGAGATTGGACATCGATAATGCGGAATAGACTAGTATTGCACTTGTGCGTGTTGTGAGGGCATAACGACATAGTTCTCATATGTTTAAGTATAAGATACTTATGCAAGTGCGATAGAAGGTTGTGTTTTACCGATGGTACGGAAAACAGCTTCGCTCTGGATAGACCCCACGGAATCCATTGGTAGTTGTATATGTGTCTATGGGAGTCCGCTTCAGATAGGTGTATTTGGTCTTAACCTGAGACTTGCATCGTTAGTACTTGTGACAATCGATAAACTTTGGTTTTGGTCGTCCATGACTTTAACAGGTTCTGTGTACGCCTCTGTTGGGTTTATTGAGAATCATAGTGTATTGGATGTGATGTCAAGACGGAAGTATCACTTCAGTCATATGGAGATGATGATCACGTAGGGATTCAGAACTGGTTCTCTATAGTGTTTCAACCATCAAGATAATATGACAATGTCAAGATTATCCGATTCAAAGAGACTAGTTGCTTGACATTCGATATGTGCTTCGTACGATGCAGACACTATTCCAGCCCCAGGACTTGGACGTGACATCTGATACTGGATCGCAATACACAATACTACGGTATACTACGCCTGATATAGATTGTATATTCCAGTAAGAATATTTCTGGAGAATTGGGTAGGCATGGCGCTTTGCTATAAGCCAACCTTGTCTCGTAAATCGATAAAGATATAGTACGAGGTACATACGTGTTCGGATAGTCCGATAACCGTATTTACTGCCAACATATCCAGAGATCTCTTGGTTCAGTTCCTGAAGATTCACCGATGACGTTTGATTCGAACTTAATTAATCTGGGATTAATTACGGAGAGACTTTATCTTGGATAAAGTACTATTTGAAGAGAGAGAAAGATTAATTTGGAATTAATCGATAAAATAATATATTCGATATATTATACGAAATTGGATTTCGAAGCGGAATTAAAATTAGATTTTAATTCGAGCAAACGAGTTAATTTAGAATTAATTCATTAGCGATGTGAATAGGAATTTCGCTAGGCATAATTATTTAATTACGTCGCGACGGAAGTTCATGAATTCGAAATTAGTGAAACCGAGCCCGGTAATGTTTGCGGGCCCACTCGCATTTTGAATCAAGTGAGGCCCACAAGTTACATCGCAAGTCACATCACTTGTCATTCTAGTGATAGATGTCAATGTCACCTTTTTGGTGAGTGACATGCAGTCACTATTCGTGAAAGGGGTTGGTGTGGGCATTTAATGCCATTTTGGAGCCAAAAATTTGCTTTGACTTTTGTAAAGCATATACCAAATTTTTGTATAGCTTTTTCATTATTGTTTTGGAAACAAATTGAAAACAAAAGGGAAAAACTTCTTCTCTCTCCCTTTTACACATTGCCGTGACTCTCCCTTGGTGGAAAGAAAATTGTTTTCTTTTCACTACTTGCTAGCACATTTGAAGGATCTTTACAAGGTGATAGGGAACCGATCTTGGAGCTTGGGATCCATTTGCAAGCTTGGAGCTTCATCATCTTCCTCCACCATCTACCTTGGCCGAATCTCAAAGAGCACTTGAAGTTCATTTTGCTTCTCATCACATCCAAACCGATCTTTGTAAGTATGTTTCCGCCATGCTTCTTAGTAGCATTCATTCTTTTCATGGCTTAATATGATCTAGGGACATCAATAGAAACCAACAAGTCACTAGACTGATGTTAAGCACATCCTTATGTATCTTAGATGAATTAATGATGCTGTCTTAAACTATGGAGAATGAGAACTTGAAGTGACTGGGATCACTGCTACAAGTTTCCTAACCGATAAACGACTATAAGTCGCAATAACGGTGCTATACAGTTTGAATAACGGAATAGTGAGCTGGAAATCTTCCAAGCAATATACTGTTACCGAATAAACAACAAATGCAGGTAATTGCTACAGCTGAGACAGCAATAGAAGCCATTTAGGTCGATAATAAATCTAATTAGATTAGATATAGTTCTGTTAGCAGCTGAGTTAGGCTACAGCGCAGGCTAAAGAATTAATGGTCTCATCAACGATCCAGATAAATACTTCGACTATTCATCTGATTCGTTTGGATCATACATCATGGTGATGTGATGATCGTATAAATTGCATCAGACGATAATCATGCAAATCCACAGACGAAAGCCTTTTCTCAGCAGTTTGAGCGAACCGTACATAGTTCGGGTGGTGGACACTAGAGTGACCGGCTATAGGCCAAGTGGGAGATTGTTGGACAGTTATGACGCATAGCATCACTATTTGTATAGATCATGGTGTTGTTGTACAAATTAACTATGTGACAAGGGAGATTGAACTCTTATCATTTGTGATTAGATCACCTGGATGTATAAATGATATGAGGTCCATATGATTAGTTCCTGGATTGAGATGATATGAGACAATATTAGTCTACGAAGGATTAATCATTAAATATCCCTAGTCAGAGTATTATCGAGATTGGACATCGATAATGCGTAAAAGACTAGTATTACACGTGTGCTCGTTGGGAGAGCATAACGGTATAGTTCTCATATATTTGGGTATAAGATACTCATGCAAGTGTAATAGAAGGTTGTGTTTTACTGATGGTACGGAAAACAGCTTCGCTCTAGATAGACCCATTCGGAATTCCATTGGTAGTATGACTATGTGTCTATGGAAGTCCGAAATCAGGGTAGGTGTATTTGGTCTTAACCTGAGACTTGCACCGCTAATACTTGCGACAATCAATATGCTTTGGCTTTGGTCGTCCAGGGCTTTAACAGGTTCTGTGTACGCCTCTGCTGGGTATATTGAGAATCGTAGTGTGTTGGGTGTGATGTGAAGACGGAAGTATCACTCAATCATAGTGGAGAAGATGTCACGTAGGATACGGTACTAGTACTCTTAAGTACTACAGTCATCGGGATATTATGACTAGGTCATGTATATCCGATTATAGAGACTAGTTACTAGACATCCGACATGTGCTTCGTACGGGGCAGACATAATTCTAGCCCCAGGCCTAGCATGTGGCATCCGATACTGGATCGACATACACGATACTACTTATACTACGCCTGATATAGATCGCTTATTCCTGTAAGCATATTTCTGGAGAATTGGGTAGGCATGACGCTTTGCTAGAAGCCAACCTTGTCTTGTAAATCGGTAAAAATGTAATACTAGATACTTATGTGTCGGATAGTCCGACGATCGAATTTACTATGGACATATCCGGGGATCTCATGGGTCGCTTCCCAAAAATTCACCGATGACGTATGACTCGTACTTTATTAATCTGGGATTAATTAGATGAGAGAGAAAATTAATCTGCGATTAATTACGGAGATATTTTATCTAGGATAAAATATTATTTAAAGAGAGAGAACGATTAATTGGAATTAATCGATAAATTAATATATTCGATATATGAAACGAAATTGGATTTCGACGCGGAATTAAAATCGGATTTTAATTCGGGCAAACGAATAATTTAGAATTAATTCGTTAGCGATGTGAATAGTAATTATACTAGGCATGATTATTTAATTAAATTAGATTTAATTACGTCGCAACGGAAAATTTATTAATTTGGAATTAGCAACCCGAGCCCGAGATTGTTTGCGAGCGCATTAACATTTCGAATTCGAGTGCGGCACGCAAGTCAAATCTAGCGTCAAATCGCTAGTCACATCAAGCGTCAAAATCACTTGTCACTTTGAGTGATGTGATGTGATGTGATGTCTAGTCACTTTGAGTGACTGGCAACTTGTCACTTGATTGAGTGAATAGTGATGGGAGTTGTTCGTGATGGTTGTTGGCTTTAAAAGCCTTGACTTTTGGAAAGCAAAAATAAGGAAAATGAATTTTGGAAATTCATAAATATATCATTTTTTACCAACAACCAACACATTTTTTCTCTCCATTTCTTTTCTCCCATTCACGCCCAAAGGCAAACTTTCTTCCTCCAAAAACTGTCACAGCCGAGAGCTATATGAGAAGTAAAGTGATGATTTTGTTGCAAAATCAAGAGTGCTAGCACACATTCGAGGTTACGCGAAGGTGGTAGGGAACCGCACATGTGAGCATGTGATTTCAACTAAAGCTTGGAGCTTGATGGAACCACACATGGCCGAATCTTGGAGAGCCATCTGCCTGACCACCAAGGAGGGCAGAAAAGATTTTTGTTCTTCGATGCATCGCCTCAACCGATCGATGTAAGTATTCCAAAACTTTCTCGATGTATTCATACATGTTTTATGCTTGATAATTGATCCTCGGGACCGTAAAAACTCCAACAGAGGGATATACGATAGTATATCTCGCGATCTCCGTTGTTAGTCCAAAAATATGAGATTCAAAAGGCGCCTCGAGATGGCTTTATTTTCATCCCCCTACGGATGGTGTCCATTTTGGGTCAATATCAGGTTTGGGTTCCGAGAGGATAGAGATTCTAGATGTATCTTGTGAACTGACCTACCATACTACGGCACTTCACTCGTTAAGTCCAAGAATCCCGAAACGACGGATTACACTCATAAAGGAATAATTAACTACTGATAAAATTCCTTGATCAAATAAAACGATAGTTGTTTAATATAGGAATAAGAGTTATTCCCGCATATATTAAATTGACTGAGATTGTCTCGATCTATCATGCGAGTACTTGACCTACCCTACGGCGACACTTACTTGTAGGATGATAGATTTTCATGGCATAGTAATTCTCTTAGGTTTCTAATTCATTATTCATGGTTCATGAATCATGTTTAATTTTATGCCAAAATTATTTGATGATTTTAATATGCGATGAATGAATGTTAAATGCATGTTTATTTTATTTTTCAGTCATGGTTTCTCCAATTATTTCCATACTCTCAAACGATAAATTAACGGGAGAAAACTATGTCAAGTGGAAAAGTAACATGAATGTTATCCTGGTCTGTGAAGACCTAAAGTTTATTCTGACGAAGGAACGTCCTCCCGAGTCGGCTAGAAATATTGGCCAAGCTGTGTGCGATACCTACCAGAAATGGGTCGCAGCAAATGAGAAAGCCTGTTGCTACTTGCTAGAAGGGATGTCTGAGGTTCTTGCTGTAAAGCATGAACTTATGGCTCTAGCATCTCACATGATGGAGTCATTGCAGGGCATGTTTGGGCAGCCTTCCGAGTATCAACGTCATGAGGCCATGGTCTCAGCGATGACTGCTAGGATGGAGGATGAGACATCAGTCCGAGAGAACCTCTTGAGGATGATGACTTATCTCAACACTGCTGAACCCATGGAACTCGTATTGATGAACGTAGCTAGGTGACCATGATTATGGAAACTCTTCCAAAGAGTTTCCTGCAGTTTAAAAGCAACTATGTTATGAACAAGTTGTCTTTTACTTTGACCCAACTGCTTAATGAGCTCACCCATTACGAGTCCATGTTTGTGGATTCTCATAAGTCCAGTGCATAGGCAAATATTTCCGAGTCTTCTAAATATGCAAAGAAGAAGAAGAAAAGCATTGGGAAGGCTAAGGGAAAGCCTATGAAGAAGAAGAACAAGAAAGGCTCCAAGGATACCAAGCCCAAAGGAAAATGTTTCCACTGCGACAAGAATGAGCATTGGAAAAGGAACTATCCTAAATACCTTGCTCAGCTGAAGGAGAAAAAGGAACCAGGTAAATATGATTTACTCGTTATTGAATCTCTATTAGTAGAGGATGATAAATCCACTTGGATTGTTGATTCTGGAACTACTAACCATTTTGTTCTTCTTTGTAGCTACTTGATTCATGGAGGGACCTTACTGAAGGTGACTACACCATGAGGGTCGGGACATGGGATGCCGTTTCAGCAAGAGCAGTGAGAGTTTCCAATTTAAATTTTATTAATAATAGTTATTTAAATTTGAACAATGTGTTATTCATTCCTGGTTTTCACAGGAATTTGATTTCTGTTTCTAAACTTTTGGATGATGGTTATTCAGTTTCTTTTAATAGCAATTTGGTTATTATTGGTAGAAATGGATTAACTATATGCACAGGAAACTCAGAAAATAACTTGTATGTGTTCAGACCATTAACACATAGGTCACTGCTCTACGCTGAAATGTTTAAGGTTGATAAACCTAAAACTAAACGGCCAAAGATTTCTCATGATGACACATATCTATGGCATCTTAGACTTGGTCATATCAACATTGACCGGATAAATAGATTGATAAAGAACGGAGCCTTAAACCAGTTAAAGCTCGGGACTCTACCAGTTTTTGAATCTTGTTTAGAAGGTAAAATGACCAAGAGACCTTTTACTGGAAAATGTATGAGAGCTAATCAACCACTTGAGCTAATACATTCGGACGTTTATGGACTGATAAATGTAAAAGTCCGAGGTGGTTATGAATACGTCGTCACATTCATTGACGATTATTCAAGATATGGATATGTCTACCTAATACATCACAAATCAGATACCTTTGAAAAGTTCAAGGAGTATCGTGCTGAGGTTGAGAACCAATTAAGTCACACAATCAAAACTCTGTGATAAGACCATGGAGGGGAATACCTCGACAGAGACTTTGAGGAATTCTTAGTTGATCATGGGATAGTATCCCAACTCACAGCACCTAGAACACTACAGCAAAATGGTGTTACAGAAAGGAGAAATCGAACCCTACTAGACATGATAAGATCTATGTTTAGTTATAGCTCACTACCTAGTTCATTCCGGGGATATGTACTGCAAACTGTAATGCATATCCTTAATGTAGTTCCATCTAAGTATGTTCCTAAGACTCCATTAGAGTTGTGGAATGGTCGTAATGTTAGACAATTATGACCCATAGCGTCACTGTTTGTAAAAGACATTGTATTTTTGTACAAAATTGACTATGTAGTAATGAAATTGCCTTCTATCATTTCGTAATTTATTTACTTTGATATATAAATGGTAAGAGTCCATATGATTAGTTCCGGATTGAGATGATATGAGACAGTATCAATCCATAAAGGTTTAATCATTAAATATCCCTAGTCGTAGTATTATCGAGACTGGACATCGATAAGCGAAAAAGACTAGTATTGCACTTGTGCGCGTTGTGAGGGCCTAACGGCATATTTCTCATATGTTTAAGTATAGGATACTTATCCAAGTGTGATAGGAGGTTGTGTTTTACCGATGGTACGGAAACAGCTTCGCTCTAGATAGACCCCGCGAAATCCCATTGGTAGTATGTATATGTGTCTATGGGAATCCGCGTCAGGGTAGATGTATTTGGTCTTAACCTGAGACTTGCATCGCTAGTACTTACGACAATCGGTAAACTTTGGTTTTGGTCGTCCAGGGCTTTAACAGGTTCTGTGTACGCCTCTATTGGGTTTATCGAGAATCGTAGTGTATTGGATGTGATGTCAAGACGGAAGTATCACTTCAGACATATGGAGATGATGATCACGCAGGGATTCGTTACTAGTTCTCTATTGTGTTGCAACCATCGGGATAATATGACAAGGTCATGATTATCCGATTCAAAGAGACTATTGTTTCCAGACACTATTCCAGCCCCAGGCCTTGCACGTGACATCAGATACTGGATCGCAATACGAGATACTACGTATTCTACGCCTGACATAGATTATATATTCCAGTAAGTATATTTCTAGAGAATTGGGTAGGCACGGTGCTTTGCTAGAAGCCAACCATGTCTTGTAAATCGGTAAGCACGTGGTACGAGGTACTCACTTTATCGGATAGTCCGATAACCGGATTTACTGCCAATATATCCAGAGATCTCTTGGGTCGCTTCCCAAAGATTCACCGATGACATTTGACTCGACTAGAATTAATCTGTGATTAATTTAGAGAGAGAAAATTAATCTGAGATTAATTGAGGCTTTATTTAATCTGGAATTAAATGTGTTCGAAAGAGAGATAACGCGATTAATTTGGAATTAATCGATAAAATAATTTATTAGTTAAACTTGATATTTTCTATTTAATTTATTTGAATGGGCTAAAATTAATATATCGGATATATTAACATGAATTGGATTTCATTACAAAATTAAAGTCGGACTTTAATTCAACGAATGAATTAATTTAGAATTAATCATAAACGACGTTCGTAATATATTTACGAGGCATCGTTATTTAATTAAATTAGATTTAATTATTTAGTGATGAAAGTTCCTTTAATCGGATTAAACGGAACCGAGCCGCAGTAAATGTTCGTAGAGACATTTGAATTTTGAATTCAAATGTGGGGCCCACTTCACATGTGGTAGTTGGCATTTATTCTTGCCACCTGCCACTCAACCACCTTGTAATGTTTTAGTAAAACCATTTACCCAACTACCAAGTTTAGGTAAAAAGGGTAAAAGTGTTTTACCAAAACCAATTATCTCTCTCTCTCTTTTGTAACACTTTTGACACAACACAACCCTAGTTCTTCAAGCTTGGGTGTGAGCTTCCCTCTCATTCTCTCTTTGATTTTGTTGCAAAATCAAGTTAGCTAGCACTTCAATGAATCGACAAAGGTTATAGGGAACAACTCAAAGCTTGGAATCACCATTCAAAGTTGGATCTTGGAGATCATCTTCATAAATTTTAAAAGCTCAAATCCGTTCGTTGTAAGTATTTCCGCAACTTATAATGATCTTAATCACTTGTTTTCATGCTTATTAGATCATTGGCATGTTCTAGGAACACAAACAATGGTATCATGAGCCAATTTTAAGCATGAAAATTTCTAGGGTTCTTGAGCCTAAAATTTGGGGCTTTTTTGTTTCGAACATGATTCTTTCAAATTGATGCTTTGAGCATGTTTAGAATATGATAACTTAGAGTTATGCATGATTACATTTGAAATATAATGATTGAATCAAAAATTAAAAAATCTTAGTGTGGCCGAATGTATAAGGCAGTGGACTGAACTGGTTTTATTTTTTTATAACATGAAATGATGTGTTTAAATACATGTTTAAATATTGATTGTTGGTTTGATTGGATTAGAATCAAAGTCAATAATGTTTATGTTGAATTCAATGAGCATGTTGAGCATGAAATGATGAATTTTGGTTTCAATTTGTGTTGAGCATAAATTGTTGGTTTAAGCATGATTAATTAAGTTAATTGGTATTTTGGAAATATTGAGTTTAATTAATTAATCATGGCTAATACACTTTAATTAAAATAATTAAAATATTTGGAATATTAAAATTATAATAATTGGTCTTTTAAAGTTTATTGGGCTAAAAATGTGTATTTGGGCTTAATGGGCTTGGTTTGACCAAGTTTAATTTTGGACTTTTGGATTGGATCCAATTGGGCCCAAAACCAATTCCATAAAGTCCAAATACATCACTTGGCCCTTTAAAGAATTTAATTGGGCCTAATGGGCCTAAATTGATTTGTTGGCAATAGGGTGATTCCTATTGGGCCTTAGCATTTTGGGTTTGATCCATTATGGCCAAAGCCCATGCCTTAAGAATCAATTAAAAGCCCATTGGACTTTAATTAAAATGACATTGGATGTTATTGGGCCTTTGAGACCCATTAAGATTGGATTTAGAATCCAAGTCTTTAAGGCAAATATATAAGTGTAAATATTTAATTTGGAATTAAATTGGAATTAGTATTGAAAACAAATAAATTGGATTTAAAGTTGTAGTTCGATATAATTCAAGAATACGTACTTAAAAGTATTTATTCTTAAACGAGTTGGACTCGCGCAAATCAAATCATTGTTTGAACATTGGATGGTCATTAATCAAAGATTAATTAATTGGATTAGATTGATTGAATAACATGTTTTGTATGAATACATAAATGTGTTGTATGAATAATGTATATCGGATGGATATTAGAAGGGCAAGGGCAATTTTGGAAATTGTAATAAGTTTAGAATTTATTAAATTGGACCTGCGTGTCCAGCCTTTTATCTTTTTATTCTTTGTATTTCTCTTCTCACCAATTCCCCTCAATGTAAATGAGGTTTCTTTATTGTATTATGTAATTGGGTAGGAGTTAGAATAGTTCTAGCCGGGGAGAGGAAATAGAGAGATTTATTCTAGGAACAATCTGTTTAAATATCCATCCACATATCGTTATTAATTTACTTTTGCGCCTTATGATGTTTTAGAAGCATGCTTAAGGGTTTATGATGAGACCTAATCAAAGATAATAAATTGGTTGCCAATTTAAGCGAAAAACCCTCAAAAACATATTAAGCGTTTTTCCTTCGTTGAGTGATTCTTACTGAAGATCCAAAGTTGGCATTGGTTTGTTGGCCAAAGTCAAGACCTTTATCAATTGAGGATGTGTTTGAATCATAAAAGTTTTATTCTATATCGGTGTCTTGTACAAGTTGTGATTTGTTGGCCATAGTCAAGATCACTTCTTGTTCATCGACATTGATTACGAAGCTTTCCATGTCAATGGGTCCCGCTTAACTGGAATCATTAAGCTTGTTGTGCCAAAGCCAAGGCTTAGTTGATTCAGAGGAAAAAGGTTAGGAAAATATATAGGATATATTGGCACATATACTGTATATATGTTTCGGACTTGGATGTCCACCTACCGATCTAGGAATTGGATGAGATCCAATTGATCTTCGAGATCTACCTAGTTAAGTTTCATACAGCTTGTTGGCCAAAGTCAAGGTTTTGTATTATTTAACGGGATCCTAGCCCACTAGGAAACTATGTTTCCCGAGCACTCGACAGAGGGTTAGAGGCTCACCGAAAAATAGTGGGAGGCTAGTATTGAATTTTCAATTTCATTCAGATACTTAGCTTTACGCGCTTTCAAATTATTTCGTCAAAATTATATTATTAGTTGGACTAATACAATGTTATTTTTCTTGTAACAGTTTGACTGTACCTAAATATCGTTGACTAGATAGTTGGACTATCGTAGTCAAGACGACTGGAAAGGGAAATGTGCGAGACATTATCATGGGTGAAAATATCTTTAAAGGCACGAACTTTGCTGATTGGGAAATGAATCTAAGGATAGTCCTTGGATCCGAGAGGCTGTTATACACCACACAGACACCTCTTGGGCCTAAACCCACACCTGATCAGACACTGGGTGTTTTGCTTATAAAAATGATGTACAAATTTGCACTGTTGTTGCAAATAATGGTCTTTATATTTTGAATATAAATCAATCTCAAACATATAATATAACAAACAAAAAGGCTCAAAACGAGTAACAAATATGAAACTTATATGTGGCACTATCGTCTGGGACACATAAACTGTTGGACAAAATGACCCATAACGTCACTATTTGCACAGATCATTGTGTTGTTGTAGCAAATTAACTATGTGACAAGGAAATTGCACTCTCATCATTTGTGATTAGATCACCATAGATATATAAATGAAGAGAGGTCCATATGAATAGTTCCTGGACTGAGAATGATATGAGACAGTATCAGTCCCCGAAGGATTAATCATTAAATATCCCTAGCCGGAGTATTATCGAGACTGGACATCGATAATGCGGAATAGGCTAGTATTGCACTTGTGTGCGTTGTGAGGGCACAACGACATAGTTCTCATATATATAAGTATAGGATACTTATGCAAGTGCGATAGGAGGTCGTGTTTCACCGATGGTACGGGAAACAGCTTCGCTCTGGATAGACCCCTCGTAATCCCATTGGTATTATGACTATGTGTCTATGGGAGGCCGAAGTCAAGGTAGGTGTGTATAGTCTTAACCTGAGACTTACATCGCTAATACTTACGATAATCGATAGACTTTGATCTTGGTGGTACAGGGCTTTAACCGGTTCTGCGTACACCACTTCTGGGTTTATCAGAGAGTCGTAGTGTATTGGGTGTGATGTCAAGACGGAAGTATCACTTCAGTCATTGTGGAGATGATGTCACGCAGGATACGGTACTAGTGCTCTTGAGTGTTGCGCAACCAATCGGGATATTGTGACCAGGTCATGAATATCCGATTATAGAGATTATGTTACCAGACATCCGATACGTGCTTCGGACGGGGTAGACACTTATCCAGCCCCAGCCCTAGCACGTGACTATCCGATACTGGGCCGATACACATAATACAATGGTATACTACGCTTGATACAATCTTAATATTCTTAAATGGATATGTCCGGAGAATTGGGTAGACTTGGTGCTTTGCTAGGAGTCGACCTTGTCTCGTAAATCGGTAGAACGTAGTACTTGGTACGTACGTGATTCGGATACTCCGACGACCGTATTTACTGCCAACTTATCCGGGGATCTCATGGGTCGCTTCCTGATAATCCACCGATGATGCATAACTCGCACTCTTGAATAATCTGGGATTATATAGAAGAGAGAGAAAATTAATCTAGGATTAATTACGGAGATATTTTATCTAGGATAAAATATCGTCTAGAGAGAGATAACGATTAATTTGGAATTAATCGGTAAATTAATATATTCGATATATTAAAGAAATTAGATTTCGACGTAGAATTAAAATTAGATTTTAATTCGGGCGAACGAATTAATTTAGAATTAATTCGTTAGCGACGTGAATAGTGAATTCGCTAGGCGTAATCATTTAATTACGACGCGACGGAAAAATTGTTAATTTGGAATTAGTGAACCCGAGCCCGAGTGCGATTGCGAGCGCATTCGTATTTCGAATTCGAGTGCGGCGTCGCAAGTCGCATCAAGCGTCAAATCATTAGTCGCATCAAACGTCAAATCACTTGTCACTTTGAGTGATGTGACTTGACAATATGTCTTTAATAAAGTTGATGTGAATAGTGATGGACATGATGTGCATAGTGTTTGCCTTTATTGTTGACTTTTGAATTCAATTAAAGGTAAATGCCGTGAAATTAAAGTGAATTTCACACAAGTATAAGATATATTTGAAATGCATTTCATAATAACTAATACACAATTCATCTCTCTCATTTTCTCTCTTCTCCTCACGCCCAAAGCATGAAAAGCTCACTGGTTTTTGAAGCCAAATGGCGTGACAAAAGGGGAGCAAGAGTGGTTTTTCATGGTGAGAAATCAAGTGCTAGCACACTTACGAGTCTTGCGAAGGTGGTAGGGAGGTTCACCATGAGCCGGGATCCATTCGATGAAGCTTGGAGCTCCGTTTCATCACTCAAAATTCAAATTTGAGGGCAGTGGACTGCCACCAGTGGCGCCCTTGGCAGTGGGGTTTTTGGGCTTCATTCGTCTTCAAATCGTCTCAACCGATCGATGTGAGTATTCCGCTACCTTCGTTGATGTGTTCACACATTGTTTTCATGTCTTGTTTGATCTTGGGACCTAGATAATAACCTTCAATGGCATCAAGAGCTATTGGTTCAAGCATGAAAATGTAGGGCTTAAAATTGGGTATTTTGTATTTGAGCATGATTTAACGAAATTGGATTATTGAGCATGCTTAATATATGTTATATTGAAGATTGATTTGATCAATTTCAACAAAATATAATTGGATCAATTTTGCCCAATTTTTTCATTCTTGCCGAATGTGTGTTGGATTTTGGGTTCTTAGAATTTTTTGATTTTGATTCGTTTGATGAGTTGGAATCATTAAGGATAATGTTGATTTGAAACTAATTGGATTGGATTTTGAATTGAACATAAAATCTCCAAAAGTTATCACCTTGGCCGAATGTAATTATTCCCTATTGTCTTGGTTATTTTGATTTTGAACAATTGGATGTGTATGAAATCATTTAGGATGTTGATTTAATGTCGATTGTGGGTTCGATTGGATTGAAACCAATCGGACACAAAATCCTCCATTGGCCGAGAGCATTGAGCATGTATATGGGTTGTTTTTTTTCATGTATGTGTTGGAATGTGATGATGATGTTTAGCATGATTAATTGGACTAATTAAGTGTTTTAGAAATATTGATTTAAGTGATTAATCATGTAATGCACTTTAGGTAATTAAGTTGCGGAATTGGATTCATGTGATTTAGTTATTAAGGCCTTAAATTGGATTTGGGCTTCTAATGTTGTAATTGGGCTTATTGGGCTTGATTTTATCAAGTTGGGTTTAGGCCAAGTGGATTGGATGCCAATTGGGCCCAAAACCTTAACCATAAAGCCCAAATGCGACTTAATAACCTTTAAAGTTTAATTGGGCCTAATGGGCCAAGATTGATTTATGGGCTTATGGGGTAAATCCCGGATTGGACTTTGGTTATCGGTTTGACCCGAGTTGACCAAAAGTCCATGCCTTATGAAATCAATTAAAAGCCCATTGGACTTTAATTAAATTGACGTTGGACGTTAATCGGTCTTTGAGACGCGTTACGATTAATTTGGAATTTAAATCGTAAAAAGGTTTATTAATAAAGTGTAATGTTTATTTTGGAATTGAATAGTGAATTAGTATTAAATACATGTTAAATTTGATTTAATGATGTAGTTTAATTCAATTCATGAATTCGTACTTTAAGTACTTATTCACAAAAAACGAGTTTGACTCGAACAAAAAAATCATTGTTTGAACATTGGATGATCACTTAATTATCAGATTAATTAATTTGATTAGATTGATTGATAGCATGCTTATGTGTGTGAATACGTGGTTCTGTTGAATGAATAATGTATATCGGATGAATATAGATGGGTGGGCAATTTTAGAAATTGTTGTAATAAATTCGATTATTAAATTGGACCTGCGTTGTCCAGCCTTATCACCTTCATTTTCTTTGTATTCTCTTCTCACCTATTCCCCTCCATGTAAATGAGGTTTCTTTAGAAGTGTAGTGTAACGAGTAGAAGTAATACAAGTGCTAGCTTGAGTGAGAAAGGGAGAGATTTGATCTAGGATCAATGTGTAAAGTATCCATCCGCATATCATTATTATTTATTTTCGTACTCGCTTTATTATGTATTTAGAATGCAAGTTTAAGGGTCTATGATGATGAGACCTTAACAAAGATAATTAAATTGGTAGCCAATTTGCACACGAAAATCCCTCAATAAAAATATCAAGCGTTTATTTTCCTTCCATTGAGTGATTCTTGCTCAAGATCCGAGATTGGCAGGGGTTGTTGGCCAAAGTCAAGCCCTTGTCCGTCGAAGATGTGTTTTAATCACGAGGCTTTGTTCCATATCGGTGTCGTGTCCAAGTTGTGGTTTGTTGGCCAAAGTCAAGACCACTTCTTGTCCATCGACATTGATTACGAAGCTTCCATGTCAATGGGTCCGCGCTTGACTGGGATCACTAGGTTTGTTGTGCCAAAGCCAAGGCCTAGTTGATTCAGAGGAAAAAGGTTAGGGTATATATTCGATATATAGGCATATATTAGATATATGTTTGGGACTTGGATGTCCACCTACTGGATCTAGGAGTTGGATGAGATCCAATTGATTTTCGAGATCTACCTAGTTAATTATCATACAATTTGTTGGCCAAAGTCAAGATTGTGTGACATTTAACGGGATCCTAGCCCACTAGGAAACACGGTTTCCCGAGTACTCGACAGAGGGTTAGAGGCTCAACGAAAAATAGTGGGAGGCAAGTATTGAATTTGCAACATTCGTTCGAATACTCGCTAAACGCGCTCATCTATATTTTACTCGTCATATTAATCAAAAGTATTAGTTGGACTAATATTTTATGTTGTTTTAAAAATATATATAGTTGGACTATATACAAACTCATTCGATATATAGTTGATTTTATAATTGGATTATAGTAATCAATATAATTGAATTAAAATTATAGTTGATTAAATAATTGGATTATTGTAATCATTATAATGAATAGTACCTTATTAAATTGATTAAATAGTTGGACTATTAAAATCAAGAAAGAATTGAAAAGTTGAATATTTAAAATATATAATCCTTGGATTAAATGTTTTAAATGATTTAATTTTCATATTGGGAATAAATAATAGGTTACTTTATTTGATAAAATAACTTATTATACCTAAGCCCAAAATTAAGCAAATAAGTAGAGCATAAATCTTTGGAAGATTTATGTGATGATGACTTTAGTGCTTAATTTAATATACTTGTCAATAAATCTATCTTTAGATTTAAAAGGTATTAAAATTGCAATTTATAATTCTTGGAGAATTAATTGACTATTCTAGTGGAGAAAAGTCAAAGTTTGCAATTGGGCAAGTTGCACAAGGTGCACATCATTTCGATATTCTAAAACCTAAGGCTTGGCCAAAGGTTGTGAAATATTGAAAAGATAATTGACATATCCCAAAGTGACTACCATTTGGATATGGAAGACACGAAGGAATTAAAGAAAGGGCGAGGCTCTAACTTTAAAAATATTTGTCAAAGTTATGTTCACTACTAGTATTGAAATTGGATTTTAAATACTTAGTGTGGTACATAAAATATATGTATTGATGTTCAGAATCCGCTATGAGCTGGATACTGACTTCAAGCCGAGATTTCTCTGCGAATCGGAAACGGGACGAAAGTCGCGTTTTGTTTCGACCGTAGATACCTAAGTTTAGGAACTACCCTTTGGGTATGTACTTAAATTAGGAAATGTTATGATGTAACTAGTTTGACTAGAGACATTATCTCTATATCAGTGTTTAATCCGATGCGGTTAAAACCTTTATATTATAGAACACTAAGTGTTTTATTATATAAAGATGATACTGAGATAAATACATTAGATGTAAATAACAGGATTATATTTTGAATATAAATAAAATCTCAAACATATAAAATGACAAATAAATAGCTCAAATTGATTTGATCAAATAGAGACTTATTTGTGGCATTGTTGTCTAGGACATAATTAAACAAGACTCGTATATCCACACTTTTGAAGAGTGGGTACTAGGACTGATTTGACTATTCAAATAAGGTCTGCGAATCTAGTTTATTAGGTAAAATACCTAAAATACTATTTACTTGGTAATAGTAAAAGGGCCACCGATCTGTTAGCCCTATTCATGGTGAAGTAAGTGGGCCCATATCTAGCTAGGCTAGATGTGAACATAAATATTTCGTGACCTTAACGGATGTGGCATCACGTTGTGGTTATATGTTTCTTTTGAAGAACACAGATCATAAACTTTTGAAGTTTCGACATGAAGTAAATAAATAGATCGGCTATAGTATTATTCCGCCACAATAAGACCGTAATGGAAAATACTTAAGCAGTAAGTTTCATACGTAAATGAAAGAGTACGGTATTCTTTCATATGAGGACTCCTCCCGAGACACGTCAGTTAGACGGTGTGTCCGAACTAAAAACCGATTTTGTTGGACATGATAAGGTTTATCACGAGTCGCTCTGAGCTACTGTTTCCTTCAATATGATATGTATTAACAGTGCAAAACTTATTTAGAATAAGGTTCCATATAAATCTGTTTGACAGATATCATATAGGATATGAACAGAAAAGAACAGGGTTTCTCATTCCTGATAATTTGGGTATACCAGGCATAACGTTTGGATGATACCAAACTAAAAGACCCAATTGGATAAGTGCCAATATAGGTTATCCTAAGGGAAACCTTAAGTATAGTACTTGTAAATCTCACATGAGAACAATGTGATTGTTGCTCACCATGCGGTTTTTCCTGAGAGGAATACCGATATGCAGTGGTCAGTGGGAGGATAGTGATACTCGATGAAATTTGGAGTAATACTGTTCAAGGCATGAAGTCCTTAATGGAACACAAATAGTTCATCTATGATGAATCTATACCATTAATCTTCAAATACACAAGAAACTAGTAGATCAGATAGAGTCAGAAAACAACCTAGGGTATGGGTTTCTGATCTCACCCCATAAAGATGTCAATCTTATGGAGGTGTACCATCCGACTACGTTTTGAGGAAGTGATACGAGGTATCGTCTCCCTGTTATGGCAAAGTGCCATGAGTCCGAAATGGTTTCTATGTATAACAATTATTTTGGATACTAGTTGTTGTACCACAAGGCATTGTGCCTATTGGTACATTAAACTTCTTCAAGGAAGACATACATGGAAGGCAACATACCAACGTACAAAGCTGGGCTTTTGACGGAAGGGTATCGTTATCAACATTGTGTTAATAACGGTTCAACCTTTTACCTGTTGCCATGGTAAATCCATTTTGAAGATGCTTGAAGATAACTATATATTTCATTTATGAAAAGTGTCAGTTACAAATCAAAATCGCTTTCCTGAAAAGGAAACCTTTTGGAGAATGTTTATAACATTCTGAAGATTTATATAACCGACAAACAAGGTTTGCGGGTTATTCGATCTATGTTTGGATTAATGCAAGCATAAGGTTCTTGGAACTGTCGTTTTGAAATAATCATAATGGATAATGATTTGACTCAAAACGAAATAATTCTTGTGTATATAAGGAGGTTAGTGGGAGAGCGCACTGACAGTGAAATTCCCATAAAGCTATTGTTGAAAGCTTGGCTTTCAATAGAAATTCTCCGTAGAATTCTGGGGAGTAACAACCTTTATTCAAGGAATAAAGATCTACTGGGATAGATTTGGAGTTGTTAACACTCTCTGGGAATTGTACATTTAAAATGTACTTGATAGGGTGTCTCATACGCTTCGAGCATATGGAGTCACGATCAGGTCAATCCAAGTGATAGTCACTGGATTAAAGATTAAGAACATCTTTTAGTATCTGAGAGAACTAAAGATGTTGTCTTAAACTATGGAGAAGGAGAACTTGAAGTGACTGGGATCACCGCTGCAAGTTTCCAAACAATTAAATATTGTGGTACTATAAAGTTTGAATAACGGGACAGTGAGCTGGAAATCTTCCAAGCAAGATAACTGTTGCCGAATAAACATCAAATGCGGATTATTGCTGCAGCTGAGGCAGCAAAAGAAGCCATTTGGATCGAAAATAAATCTAATTAGATTAGATATAGTTCTATTAGCAGCTGAGCTAGGCGTCAGCACAGGCTAAGGAATTAAAGGTCTCATCGACGATCCAGATACATACTTCCATATTCATCTGATTTGTTAGGATCATACATCGTGGCGATGTGATGATCGTGTAAATCGCGTCAGACGATAATCAAGCAAATCCGCTGACGAAAACCTTTCCTCAGCAATTTGAGTGAATCGTACATAGTTCGGGTGTGGGACACTTGAGTGACTGGCTATGTGCCAAGTGGGAGATTGTTGGACAAAATGACCCATAGCATCACTATTTGCACAAATCATTGTGTTGTTGTAGCAAATTAACTATGTGACAAGAAATTGCACTCTCATCATTTGTGATTAGATCACCATAGATATATAAATGAAGATAGGTCCCTATGATTAGTTCCTGGACTAAGAATGATATGAGACAGTATCAGTCCCCGAAGGATTAATCATTAAATATCCTTAGCCGGAGTATTATCGAGACTGGACATCGATAATACGGAATATGGTAGTATTGCACTTGTGTGCGTTGTGAGGGCACAACGACATAGTTCTCATATATATAAATATAGGATACTTATGCAAGTGCGATAGGAGGTCGTGTTTCACCGATGGTACGGGAAACAGCTTCGCTCTGGATAGACCCCTCGGAATCTCATTGGTATTATGACTATGTGTCTATGGGAGGCCGAAATCATGGTAGGAGTGTATAGTCTTAACCTGAGACTTACATCGCTAATACTTACGATAATCGATAGACTTTGGTCTTGGTGGTACAGGGCTTTAACCGGTTCTGCGTACACCACTTCTGGGTTTATCAGAGAGTCGTAGTGTATTGGGTGTGATGTCAAGACGGAAGTATCACTTCAGTCATTGTGGAGATGATGTCACGCAGGATACGGTACTAGTGCTCTTGAGTGTTGCGCAACCAATCGGGATATTGTGACCAGGTCATGAATATCCGATTATAGAGACTATGTTACCAGACATCCGATATGTGCTTCGGACGGGGTAGACACTTATCCAGCCCCAGCCCTAGCACGTGACTATCCGATACTGGGCCGATACACACAATACAATGGTATACTACGCTTGATACAGATCTTAATATTCTTAAATGGATATGTCCGGAGAATTGGGTAGACTTGGTGCTTTGCTAGGAGTCGACCTTGTCTCGTAAATCGGTAGAACGTAGTACTTGGTACGTACGTGATTCGGATACTCCGACGACCGTATTTACTGCCAACTTATCCGGGGATCTCATGGGTCGCTTCCCGATAACACCGATGACGCATAACTCGCACTCTTGAATAATCTGGGTTTATATAGAAGAGAGAGAAAATTAATCTAGGATTAATTACGGAGATATTTTATCTAGGATAAAATATCATCTAGAGAGAGATAACGATTTATTTGGAATTAATCGGTAAATTAATATATTCGATATATTAAATGAAATTAGATTTCGACGCGGAATTAAAATTAGATTTTAATTCGGGTGAACGAATTAATTTAGAATTAATTCGTTAGCGACGTGAATAGTGAATTCGCTAGGCGTAATCATTTAATTACGACGCGACGGAAAAATCATTAATTTGGAATTAGTGAACCCGAGCCCGAGTGCGATTGCGAGCGCATTCGTATTTCGAATTCGAGTGCGGCGTCACAAGTCGCATCAAGCTTCAAATCATTAGTCGCATCAAGCGTCAAATCACTTGTCACTTTGAGTGATGTGACTTGACAACATGTCACTTTAATAAAGTTGATGTGAATAGTGATGGACATGATATGCATAGTGTTTGCCTTTATTGTTTGACTTTTGAAATTCAAATTAAAGGTAAATGCAAGTGAAATTAAAGTGAATTTCACACAAGTATATAAGATATATTTGAAATGCATTTCATAAATAACTAATACACAATTTCATCTCTCTCATTTTCTCTCTTCTCCTCACGCCCAAAGCATGAAAAGCTCACTGGTTTTTGAAGCCAAATGGCGTGACAAATAGGGGAGCAAGAGTGGTTTTTCATGGTGAGAAATCAAGTGCTAGCACACTTACGAGTCTTGCGAAGGTGGTAGGGAGGTTCACCCATGAGCCGGGATCCGTTCGACGAAGCTTGGAGCTCCGTTTCGTCACTCAAAATTCAGATTTGAGGGCAGTGGACTGCCACCAGTGGCGCCCTTGGCAGTGGGGTTTTTGGGCTTCATTCGTCTTCAAATCGTCTCAACCGATCGATGTGAGTATTCCGCTACCTCCGTTGATGTGTTCACACATTGTTTTCATGTCTTGTTTGATCTTGGGACCTAGATACTAACCTTCATAAACAAGACTCGCATATCCACACTTTCGAAAAGTGGGTACTTGGACGGATTTGACCCAAATTCATATGACGTCTGTGAATCTTGCTTATTAGGCAAAATGTCTAAATCACCTTTTAGCGATAAGGGTGAACGCGCCACCGAACTGTTAGCCCTCGTTCATAGTGACGTATGTGGGCCCATGTCTAGCTAGGCTAGAGGTGGATATGAATACTTCGTAACCTTTACGGATGATGCATCACGTTATGGTTATGTGTATCTTATGAGACACAAGTCGAAAACTTTTGAGAAATTCAAAGAGTTTCGACACGAAGTTGAAAAACAGACAGGCAAAATTATAAAGACATTACGGTCAGACTGTGGTGGCGAATACTTGAGCAATGAGTTTCTAGATTTCCTGAACGAATATGGTATTCTTTCAAGTGGACTCCTCCTGGAACACCGCAATTAAACGGTGTGTCCGAACGGAGAAACCGAACTTTGTTGGACATGGTAAGGTCAATGATGAGTCGCGCTGAGCTACCTATTTCCTTCTAAGGATATGCATTAAACAGTGCTATTCTTATTTTGAATAAGGTTTCGTCAAAGTCTGTACAACAGACTCCGTATGTGATATGGAAAGGAAAGAAATCAGATTTCTCATTCCTGAAGATTTGGGGATGCTGGGCATACGTCAAACGTTTGGAAGGTACCAAACTTGAGCCCAAATCGGATAAATGCCTATTCGTAGGATATCCTAGGGAAACCAAAGGATATTACTTCTATCACCCATGAGAGAACAAAGTATTTGTTGCTTTAGATACGGTTTTCCTTGAGAAGTAATTCCTAAATGTAGTGGTTAGTGGGAAGAAAGTAGAACTCGATGAAAATCGGAGTGATACTATTCCTAGCATAGAATCCTCAACGGAACAAGAACAGTCCATCCAGGATGAGACTGTACAACAATCTTCTATAACACAAGGACCGCGTAAGTCGGAGAGAATCAGGAAACAACCTGAGAGGTATGGATTTCTGATTTCACTTCATGTAGATATTAATCTCATTGAGGATAACGAACCGGCTACGTATGAGGAAGTGATACAAGATATCAATTTCGCTTTATGGCAAGAGGCCATGAAGTCCGAAATGGATTCCATGTACACCAACCAAGTTTGGACACTGGTTGATGCACCAGAAGGCGTAAAGCCTATTGGATGCAAATGGGTCTTCAAGAAGAATACCGATATGGATGGCAACGTACAAACGTACAAATCTAGGCTTGTAGCGAAAGGGTATCATCAACGACATGGTGTCGATTATGACGAGACTTTCTCACCCGTTTCCATGATTAAATCCATTCGGATAATGCTTGTTATTGTTGTATATTTCGATTACGAGATATGACATATGGATGTTAAAACCACTTTCCTTAACGGAAACCTTTTGGAGGATGTTTATATGCAACAGCCTGACTGTTTTATCGTGCCTAGACTTGCAAACAAGGTTTGTAAGTTAAATCGATCCATTTATGGACTGAAGCAAACATCGCGATCATGGAACCAATGTTTTGATGAGATCATAAAAGAATATGATTTCATTCAAAACGAAGATTATCCTTGTGTATATAAGAAGGTTAGTGGGAGCGCACTGACTTTTATTTTCCTTTATGTTGATGATGTATTGCTTATGGGCAATGACATTCCTATGTTAACATCGGTGAAAGCTTGGCTTTCATTAAAATTCTCCATAAAAGATCTAGGAGAAGCAGCCTATATTCTAGGAATAAAGATCTACCGGGATAGATCTATAAAACTGCTTGGACTCTCCTAGAGCACGTACATTGACAAAGTGTTGAAAAGATTCAACATGGATCAGTCCAAGAAGGGTCTGTTACCAGTGTCATATGACATCTCTCTATCTAAGGACATGTGTTCTAAAACTCAAGATGAGAGAAACAACATGAGTCAGATACCATTCGCCTCGGCAGTCGGATCGATCATGTATGCCATGATATGTACACGACCTGATTTCTCGTATGCTCTGAGCATGTGCAGTCGCTATCAGGCCGATCCAGGGGATGGTCACTGGATGGCGGTTAAGAACATCCTTAAGTATCTTAGACGAACTAAAGATGCTTTCTTAATTTATGGAGATGGAGAATTTGAGGTAACTGGGTATACCGATGCACGTTTCCAAATCGATAAAGACGACTCTAAGTCACAATTCGGGTACATATTTTGTTTGAACAACGGAGCAGTAAGTTGGAAATCTTCCAAGCAAGAGACTGTTGCCGATTCAACAACAGAAGCGGAGTATATCGCTGTAGCTGAGGCAGCAAAAGAGGCAGTTTGGATCCGTAAATTCCTAATTGGATTAGGAGTAGTCCCGTTAGCAGCTGAGCCCGTTCCATTATATTATGACAATAATGGAGCTATAGCACAGGCTAAGGAACCGCGATCTCATCAACGATCCAAGCATGTTCTTCGATGTTTCCATCTGATTCGTGAGATCATACATCGTGGCGATGTGAAGATCGAGAAGGTCGCATCAGATGCCAACATTGCAGATCCGCTGACGAAATCTATTCACAGCAAAAGTTTGAGAAACATATACATAGTTCAGGTGTTAGATGCTTGAGTGACTGACTATAGGCCAAGTGGGAGATTGTTAGACAATTATGACCCATAGCGTCACTGTTTGTATAAGACATTGTGTTTTTATACAAAATTGACTATGTAGTAATGAAATTGCCTTTTATCATTTCGTAATTTATTTACTTTGATATATAAATGGTAAAAGTCCATATGATTAGTTCCGGATTGAGATGATATGAGACAGTATCAATCCATAAAGGTTTAATCATTAAATATCCCTAGTTGTAGTATTATCGAGACTGGACATCGATAATGCATAATAGACTAGTATTGCACTTGTGCGAGTTGTGAGGGCATAACGACATAGTTCTCATATGTTTAAGTATACGATACTTATGCAAGTGCGATAGGAGGTTGTGTTTTACCGATGGTATGGAAACAGCTTCGCTCTGGATAGACCCCGCGGAATCCCATTGGTAGTATGTATATGTGTCTATGGGAATCCGCGTCATGGTAGATGTATTTGGTCTTAACCTAAGACTTGCATCGCTAGTACTTGCGGCAATCGGTAAACTTTGGTTTTGGTCGTCCAGGGCTTTAACAGGTTCTGTATACGCCTCTATTGGGTTTATCGAGAATCGTAGTGTATTGGATGTGATGTCAAGACGGAAGTATCATTTCAGACATATGGAGATGATGATCACGCAGAGATTCATAACTAGTTTTCTATTGTGTTGCAACCATCAGGATAATATGACAAGGTCATGATTATCCGATTCAAAGAGACTAGTTGCTTGATATCCGATATGTGTTTCGTACGGGACAGACACTATTCCAGCCCCAGGCCTTGCACATGACATCAGATACTGGATCGTAATACGAGATACTACGTATTCTACGCCTGACATATATTATTTATTCCAGTAAGAATATTTTTGGAGAATTGGGTAGGCACGGTGCTTTACTAGAAGCCAACCATGTCTTGTAAATCGGTAAGCACGTGGTACGAGGTACTCACTTTATTGGATAGTCCGATAATCGGATTTACTGCCAACATATCCAGAGATCTCTTGGGTCGCTTCCTAAAGATTCACCGATGACAGTTGACTCGACTAGAATTAATCTGGGATTAATTTAGAGAGAGAAAATTAATCTGGGATTAATTGAGGCTTTATTTAATTTGGGATTAAATATGTTCGAAAGACAGATAACACGATTAATTTGGAATTAATCAGTAATATAAATTTAATAGTTAAATTTGATTTTTTCTATTTAATTTATTTGAATGGGCTAAAATTAATATATCGGATATATTAACATGAATTGATTTTCATTACGAAATTAAAGTAGGACTTTAATTCGAACGAACGAATTAATTTAGAATTAATTCGTAAACGACGTTCGTAATATATTTGTGAGGCATCATTATTTAATTAAATTAGATTTAATTATTTAACGATGAAAGTTCGTTTAATCTGATTAAACGGAACCGAGCCGCGGTAAATATTCGTAGAGACATTTGAATTTTGAATTCAAATGTGGAGCCCACTTCACATGTGGTAGTTGGCATTTATTCTTGCCACCTACCACTTAACCACCTTGTGATGGTTTTAGTAAAACCATTTACCCAACTACCAAGTTTAGGTAAAAATGGTAAAAGTGTTTTACCAAAACCAATTCTCTCTCTCTCTTTTGTAACACTTTTGACACAACACATACCCTAGTTCTTCAAGCTTGGGCGTGAGCTTCCCTCTCCTTCTTTATTTGATTTTGTTACAAAATCAAGTTAGCTAGCACTTCAAGGAATCGACAAAGGTGATAGGGAAACAACTCAAAGCTTGGAATCACCATTCAAAGTTGGATATTGGAGATCATCTTCATAAATTTTAAAAGCTCAAATCCGTTCGTTGTAAGTATTTTCGCAACTTATAATGATCTTAATCACTTCTTTTCATGCTTATTAGATCCTTGGCATGTTCTAGGAACACAAACACGTAAAACTAGTTTACGACATTTCCGCATATGGGGGTGTCCAGCACATGTGCTGAAGAATAAGACTATAAAGTTGGAACCACATTCTAAGGTGTGCCTATTTATAGGCTATCCTAAGGAGACTAGGGGTGGATTCTTATACAGTCCTGATGATCTACCACCTAGACATAGTGAGAGGGTTATATGATAACCTGATCGCTACTTAGGGGTTGGAGAAACATAAGTTGTTGCGTCCAGCGATGGAATAGATGATCCATTGACCTACAGTAGTGCAATGGATGATTCTGACAAAGACGAATGACTCAAAGCCATGAACTGAGAGATGGAGTCCTTGTACTCTAACTCGGTCTGGGAACTTATAGACCAACCTGATGGTGTGAAACCCATAGGTTGCAAGTGGATCTACAAGAGGAAGAGGGGATCAGATGGGAAGGTACAGACCTTCAAAGCTAGACTAGTGGCCAAGGGTTATACTCAGAAAGAGGGAGTTGACTATGAGGAAAATTTCTCGCCAGTAGCTATGCTTAAATCCATTCGCACTCTTCTATCCATTGCCGCATATTATGACTATAAAATTTGGCAAATGGATGTCAAGACTGCATTCTTGAATGGCAATCTTGATGAAAGTATCTATATGATACAAGCAGAAGGGTTCATCACCCAAGGTCAAGAGCAAAAGGTTTGCAAACTGCAAAGGTCCATTTATGGACTCAATAAGGCATCTCGATCTTGGAATATAAGATTTGATACAACAATCAAGTCTTATGATTTTGAGCAGAATGTTGATGAGCCTTGTGTATACAAGCGCGTCATTGACGGGAATGTTGTTTTTCTTATTTTATACGTTGATGATATTTTACTCATTGGGAATGATGTAAGGATATTATCAGACGTGAAAACCTGGCTAGCAGACCAATTCCAAATGAAAGATTTGGGAGAGGCCAGTTATGTTTTTGGGATCCAAATACTTCGGGATCGCAAGAAACGATTGTTAGCTATGTCTCAGGCGTCCTATATCGACGAGATCCTTGTGCGATTTGGGATACAGAATTCCAAGAAAGGCAATCTGTCTTATCAGTATGGAATTCATTTTTCAAAGGAACAGTCTCCTAAGACACCTCAAGATGTTGAGGAAATGAGACATATCCCATACGCCTCAGCAGTTGATAGTCTCATGTATGCCATGTATGCACGAGACCGGACATCTGTTTTGCAGTGGGAGTAGTTAGTAGGTTTCAGTCCAGCCCAGGATTGGATCACTAGGTGGCTGTGAAACACATTCTCAAGTATCTTAAGAGAACGAGAGATTATATGCTTGTGTATTCTGGTGAGGATATGATCCTAAATGGATACACAGACTCTGATTTTCAAACAGATGTCGATTCAAGGAAATCTACATCTGGATCAGTGTTCACCCTAGATGGTGGGGCTATTGTATGACAGAGCATAAAGCAATCTTGTATTGCTGACTCCACTATGGAGGCTGAATATGTAGCAGATTATGAAACGGCTAAGGAAGCAGTCTGGCTCCTTAAATTCTTGGGAGATCTGGAAGTTGTTCCAGATATGGATAGACCACTCACACTCTATTGCGATAACAGTGGTGCGGTGGCAAACTCCAAAGAACCAAGAATTCACAAGAGGGGAAAGCATATAGAGAGGAAATATCATCTCATCAGGGAGATAGTGCAGAAAGGAGATGTTACTGTCACAAAGATTGCATCCGCAAAGAACATTGCTGATCCGTTTACAAAGACCTTACCGGCTAAAGTTTTTGAAGGTCACCTAGATGGTCTAGGATTACGTGACATGTCCCATTTGCTCTAGTACAAGTGGGAGATTGTTGGAATGTATGCCCTAGAGCTACATGTGATGTAAACGGTTTTTTATGTTTTGAAATAAAACGATGCATTATTCATTCATCAAATTATTTGTTTAATTTCGCATATTAAATATCTTCTTAAATACCCTAGATTACTTATGTACCTTCAGACTTAGTGTATGAGTGTCATATACAAGAGGATTTAAGTCTGAAGTTAGTAATCTTAAATAGTCCATAGAGAGCAAACAAAGCGGGTACTTTGTTTGTGGTTTATCTATAGTTGCGGTCCATTCTATATTCATATGGCGATCTTGATCCGGATCGGACATGAGAATGGAGGCACCTTGTATGATGCGATCATATAGGACTGGACCCAGATAGAAATTACATTTTTGTAATATCCGTTAAGCAAAGAAAGTCATTTCAATCTACTTGATGGTCATATATGGATTGATCTTAATCCTGAGTGTACTACGAACTCCTGCATGGTAGGCTGTGTCCTTTGATTTAAAAAAGTGAGGTTGGTGTAGCAGTCCCGACCAATAGCTACGTACTTTGGGGGCACAGTTTGTTTTGTAGCTGGGAACATTTTACATAGACATGTAGTTTACTCCTTCTTGCGAGAAGTAGATGAGTATCTTTCTTAAGGGTTGATTCGGTACTTGAATGATTTGAGCACTCAAGTCTTTCTATCACGAATAGAAAGATTAATAGTCGTAATAATTGTGAATAAATCGTTCATTAGAGAATCAATAGTACTTAAGGTAAAAATGATTAGAGGGGTATAACAGACATTATGACCCGGCTCTAATTATGAGACACCCGTGAAGGGTCAATTCAAATCAGATAAGTGCCTATTTATAGGTTGTCCTAGGAAAACCAAAGTATAGTACTTATACAACTCACAAGAGAACAATGTAATCGTTGCTCTCCATGCGGTTTTCCTAAGAGGAATTCCTATATGCATGGGTAAGTAGGTGGAAAGTAAAACTCGATTAAAAATCTGAGTAATACTGTTCCAGGCACCGAGTCCTCACAGAACACCAACAGTTCATCAGGGATGAAACTGTACCAATAACCTCCAAATACACAAGAACAGCGTAGGTTGGAGAGAGTCAGAAAACAACCTGGGAGGTATCGATTTCTGATCTCAACTCATGTAGATATCAATCTTATTGAGGAAGACAAACTAGCTACGTATAAGGTAGTGATACAAGGTATCGACTCCTTTTATGGCAAAGTGCCATGAAGTCCGAAATAGATTCCATGTATACCAACTAAGTTTGGACACTGGTTGATATACCAGAAGGCTTTGTGCTAAATGAGTCTTCAAAAAAGACATACATGGATGGAAACATACAAATATACACAGCTAGGCTTGTATAGAAAGGGTATCGTCAACAACATAGTGTCGACTACGATGAAATTTTTTCACTTGTTGCCATGATTAAATCCATTCGGATAATGCTTGCTATAACTGCGTATTTCGTTTATGAAATATGGCACATGGATGTCAAAACCGCTTTCCTTAACGGAAATGTTTTGGAGGATATTTGTATGCAACATCCTGACGATTTTGTCGTGCCAAAACATGCAAACAAAGTTTGTAGGTTAAATCGATCCATTTATGGATTGAAGCAAGCATAGCATTCTTGGAACCAATATTTTGATGAGATCATAACGGTATATGATTTCATTCAAATGAATATGATTCTTGTGTATATAAGAAGGTTAGTGGGAGCGCACTGACAATGAATGTCTTATAAGTTGATGATGTATTGCTTCTTAGCAAAAATATTCCCAAAATATAATCAGTGAAAGCTTGGCTTTCATTAAAATTCTCCATAGAATACCTGGGAGAAGCAGGCTTTATTCTAGGAATAAAGATCTACTGGGATAGATCTAGAAAGCTGCTGAAACTCTCTTAGAGTTCGTACGTTTTGATATGTATGCAACCTGATGTCTCATATGCTTTGAGCATATGCAGTCACAATCAGGCTCATCTAGGTGATGGTCACTGGATTAAGAACATCATTGACTATCTTGGATGAACTAAGGATGCTTTATAAAAATAAGAGAAAATGAGAACTTGAGGTGACTGGGTTCACAGCTGTAAGTTTCCAAACCGATAAAGACAACTGTAAGTCGCAATAAAGGTATATATTTAGTTTGTATAACGGAACAGTGAGCTGGAAATTTTCCAAGCAAGATACTGTTGCCGAATAAATAAAAAAAGCGGAACATTACAACAGTTGCGGTAGCAAAAGAAGCATTTTGGATCTATATAATCCTAATTGGATTAGGTGTAGTTCTATTATCAGTTGAGCTAGGATACAACACAGGCTAAGGAACCGCGGTCTCATCAATGATCCAAGTATATACTTCGAATATTTCATCTGATTTGTTAGATCATAAATCGTGGTGATGTGATGATCGAATAAAACGCATCAAATGATAATATTACAAATCCACTAACGAAAGTTGTTTCTCAACAGAAGTTTGAGCGACCCGTACATACTTCAGGTGTAGGACACTTGAATGATTGGCTATAGGCCAACTGGGAGATTGTTGGACAATTATGACCAATAACATCACTATTTGTACAGAACATGGTGTTGTTATACAAATTAACTATGTGACCAAGGAAATTGCTCTTTTATCATTAGTAATTGGATTATCGAGATATATAAATGATAAAATTCCATATGATTAGTACCGGATTAATAAGAAATGAGACAATATTAATCCACGTAAGGATTAATCATTAAATATCTCTATTCGTAGTATTATAGAGACTAGACATCGATAATGTGGAATTGGCTAGTATTATATTTGTGTGTGTTATGGAAGCGTAACGACATAGTTCTCATATATTCGGTATTGGATACTCATGCAAGTGTAATAGGAGGTTCTATTTACCGATGGTACGGAAACAGCTTCGCTCTGGATAGACCCCTCGGAATACCATTGGTAGTATGACTATGTGTCTATGGGAATCCGCATCAGGGTAAGTGTATTTGGTCTGAACCTAAGACTTGCATCGCTAATACTTGCGATAATCAGTACGCTTTAGTTTTGATTTTTCGGGGCAGTAGGTAAAACCTCACCCCAGTATGTAACTTGAGATACCTATGGAATTGATGCATTCAGAGGACATATGCACATGTAGAGAGCCAAGATGACTGCTTAGGATCATGTAATTGGACTCTAGTTTAGAGCTAAGGCGGTAGCGTTGATCCGCATCCTCAGTTCTAGTGGTGGCTATTGGACAATTATGACCCACAGCATCACTATTTATACAGAACATGGCGTTGTTGTACAAATTAACTGTGTGACAAAGGAAACTGCTCTTTTATCATTTGTAATTGGATTACCAAGATATATAAATGATAAAAGTCCATATGATTAGTACCGGATTAATAAGATATGAGACAATATTAATTCACTAAGGTTTAATCATTCAATATCCCTAGTCGTAGTATTATCGAGACTGGACATCGATAATGCGGAATAGACTAGTATTACACTTGTGCGTGCTATGGAAGTATAATGGCATAGTTCTCATATGTTTAAGTATTGGATACTTATGCAAGTGTAATAGGAGGTTGTGTTTACCGATGGTACGGAAACAGCTTCACTATGGATAGACCCCTCGGAATCCCATTGGTAGTGTGACTATGTGTCTATGGGAATCCGAATCAGGGCAGATGTATTTGGTCTTAACCTGAGACTCACATCGCTAATACTTGCGACGATCAGTATACTTTGGTTTTGGTCGTCTGGGGCTTTAACAGGTTCTGTGTACGCTTCTACTGAGTATACTGAGAATCGTAGTGTATTGAGTGTGATGTCAAGATGAAAGTATCACTTCAGTCATATGGAGATGATGATCACGTGGGATACAGAACTAGTACTCTTAAGTACTGCAGTCATCGGGATAATATGACTAGGTCATGATTATCCGATTATAGAGACTAGTTACCAGAGATCTGATATATGCTTCATACGGGGAAGACATAATTCCAGCCCTAGGCCTAGTATGTGACATCCGATACTGGATCGTAATGCGCAATACTACGTATACTACGTCTGACAAAGATTATATTTTCTTTTAAAGAATATTTCTGGAGAATTGGATAGGCACGGTGCTTTGTTAGAAGCCAACAATGTCTTGTAAATCGGTAAGAACGTGGTACCAAGTACGCACGTATTCGGATAGTCCGATGATCGTATTTACTGCCAACATATCCAGATATCTCTTGGGTTGCTTCCAAAGATTCACCGTTGAGATTTGACTCGTACAGAAAATTAATCTGAGATAAATAATGAGAGAGAAAATTAATCTGGGATTAATCACAGTAATAATTAATCTGAAAATTAATTATCAGAGAAAGAATTAATTTGGGATTAATTGCATCGAGACTTTATTTGGGATTAAATTCGTCGAGAGAAGAGAGCGCGATTAATTTAGATATAATCGGTAAAGTAAATTCAATGGTTAAATTAGATTTTACTATTTAATTTATTTAATTGGGCTAAAATAATATATTAAATATATTAATTGAAATTAGATTTCAATGCGGAGTTAAAATTGGATTTTAATTCAAGAGAACGAATTAATTCGTAAGCAACTTACAAAATAATATTGCGATGCATTATTATTTAATTAAATTGGATTTAATTAGGTCGCAACGGCAAATTCGTTTAATTCGGAATTAAACGATCACGAGCCCAAGCGAAGTTGCATGTTGGATTGTCCGACTTAAAATTAGAATTTGAAGTAGGGCCCACCAACTTACATTTGACATTTGATGGAAGTTGTTATTAGTTGAGAAAAGCTTAGATTGCTTTTATTTCACTCATCCAAAACCAACACTCAACTTAATATAGTATAAATTAATTGGTCAAATTTGAAAGTGAGCAATAGCTACTATTTACAGCAAACAAAATTCTTTCTTCTTCCTCTACTTCCATGGCCGAAACTTGCTACTCTTGGAGGGCAAAAATTTCTTTAAGTTTTGTTCTTACTAGCACATAAAGGAGTGAATCAAGGTGATAGAGAACTCAGCCAAGTGTTGGAAACACTCCATAAAGCTTGGAGCTTCATCAAATACATGGAAAATTTTTTGAAACTCATCCAATCAATGTAAGTTAATTTCGCAACTCACTTGATAATTCTCACACGAAAACTCATCCAATCAATATAAGTTAATTCTGAAACTCACTTGATAATTCATATACGAATCACTCTTAGACTTTCCTGGTATAACTGCATCTGACGCTCAAATGTCAAAGGTGTTATGCTATTGTAATTATCAACAACTATTATTGATGATGCATTGGTCTAACAAGAAAGTAACTCATCGAGTACCAATTTACTGCGAGGCTTGGATTCTCTCATATAGTACTCCTCAAGAAATAAAAATATTTTGATATCTTTTTAGACTACAAAAGAATCCACTTGTAGTCTCTTTAGGATAGCCTATAAATAGGCACACCTTAAATGTGGCTCCAACTTTGTTGTCTTGTTCTTCAGCATATGCGTTGGACACTTAAATATGCAGAACCAATTTTGCGACCGCTCCACAACTCTAAAGGTGTCTTAGGAATAAACTTATATGGATCTACGTTAAGGACATACATTAATGTCTGTGATGTATACCCTTAAAAGGAACTAGGTAATGAATTATCAATAAACATTGATCTCATCATGTCTATTAGGGTTTGATTTCTCTTTCTTACAACACAATTCTGCTGTAGTGTTCCAGGTGCTATAAGTTGGGATACCATCCCTTTCTCAATTAAGAAATCATTGAATTCACTGTTGAGTTATTCTTCTCCATGATCTGATTGTAGAATTTTGATGTTTTACCTATTTAGTTCTTAACTTTAGCATGATACTCTTTGAACTTTCAAAGGTACCTGATTAATGTTGTATTAGGTAAACATGCACATATTTTGAATAATCATCAATAAATGTGGCGAAATATTCCTAACTACTTAGTGATAAATTGGCTCTTAGCCCTTTTCTAATTAAAAGTCTATTGGTCAAATTACTTTCTAGACTAAACTCATACACTGGTAAGTTGCGTTCCTTTAACACACAAAATGATCCACTTTCTACTAATATGTTTATCATATTAAGGTTAATATGGCCAAGTCTGAGATACCACAGATATATATTATCGTGAGAAATCCTTTGTCGTTTAGTTTTGGGTTTTAAACCTTAAGGTGAGTGGTGAGTTATGTGTTAATAATCTTAACACATACAAGTTATTTCCTAGTTTCATGTGCATATTGGTAATCCAAATCATCATGCAATAGTTTTGAAGTAGAAATCAAATTTCTGTGGCAAAACAGAAATAAACAACACTTTATTTATATTCAAATAACTATTATTTAAAATTTAAAACTGGTAACTCCCACTACTTTTACTGAAACAACATCCTTTGTCCCGACTCTCTTGGTGAAGTTACCTTTAGCAAGGTCTTTACATGTATCAATCAGTTGTATCATTAGTCTTCATAGTGTTTTTTTCGTTCTTTGTAGTTTTGAAAAATTCGACAATACTTGCCTCTCCACTAGGCTTATGAGGATCCATCGGCATGGACTTATAAGATATGAACTCACTTAACAGTTATGTAAGAGTGAAAATCAACTTGTTCATAACATAGTTGCCCATAAACTGTAGAAATTCTTCGAAAGAGACCCCATGATCATGGTACCCCTAGCTATAGAGCGGATGCATTGAAGTGGGTCATCATCCTCAAGATGTTCCTTGGATGGATGTCACTTCCTTCATCTTCGTGGTCATCACTGAGACTAAGGCCTCATGACGTTACTGCTTCTAAGGATACCCGAACATGTCTTGTAATGAATATATTATCATAGATGTTGTAGCCATTGGTTCATATTTTATAGTAAGAACATCAGACATCCCTGCTAGCAAGTAGCAGTAGATCTTATCATTAGCCACACCCATCTTTCGTGAGTGTTATATACAACTTGGCTCTGGAGGACACTTCTCCTTCAGGAAAAATTTAAGATCTTCAAAAGACTATGATAACTATCATGTTACTTTTTTTTTTTACATAACCTTCTCTCGTATATTTATCATTAGCAAGTATGGAAATATTGGAGAAAAAAGGCTGAAGAATTTTAAAATAAACATGCATTCAAAAATTTCATTCATCGTATATAAAAATCATCACTAGTATTTTGGCATAAAATTAAACATGATCCATGAATCATATAAAGTGAATCAGAAATCTAAAAAGGAAATTCTTATGCCACATAAATCTATCATCCCACAAATAAATACCATTGTATGACAGGTCAAGTATTTGCAAGATAGATCAAGATAATCTCAATTGATTAGTCTATGCTGGAATAACTCTTATTCCTAGATTTACCGACCACTATTTGATTTGATCAAGAAATTTCGGTTAATATTTAATCATTCATTTATGAGTGTAACCCGTTGTTTTGTGTAACACCCCGCCAGAGGTAGGATGCTACCAGTAGGAGATAGGATTGACCAATCTCTATAAGCTCGAAATCTAACGAAAATTCGACATGATGTATCCTAAAATGGACAACCTGGATCTCAGTCCAGCACCGAAACGAACATAAAAAGAATATCATATTTCAAAATGGACCTCAAGTCCACACCAACACATCAAAATCACCACCTAAGGGCTCTGTGCCCATATCATCTATCAACACTCAATGGCTTAGTGCCTACAACATCATAAGCAATCAAAATATTTATTTAAAATATATATACAAATCACATGCTCATCTTGACAAAATAACACAATAACCAAAATATTCTAAACTTTTTAAACTTCTCATAGGACACTTGAGATGGTGACTGCCGCTTGGGTGATCCGCATCTCAAGTATGACTTCTGAAGTTGTTGTGGTTGACTAATGTGGAAGCCAACTGCAAAATTAACAAAATGGTTTAGTATGAGTTATAAAAACTCAGTAAGTAACCATGCAAGCATAATAAACAAAACATATAAATTAATCACACTGGAAATTTTTTCAGAGTTTTCAAGTTATTACAGGTCTTAGAATTATCAACATTATATTATCCTTTATACTTTACCCATATCAAATTTTCATATTTATATATTTACATATTGTCAATGTAGTGGCTAGAGATTCAAAGCACACGAAATATGGATTCGAAATCACAAAGTATGTCACATAACATCGAAATAATTTCAGTGTTGAAACATGAAGTCACATATTAATCCTTATCACGGTAAATATCTTTGAAATATCATCAAATCTGTAAATCTAACAAACTTTCTTCTATTCAATTATAAACTATCTGTAATACCAAAACCTCTTTCTTCAATATCAAAACAATATTTCTTTAACCTTTTTTATTCCACGATAACCATACAATAGCTTAACAATTGGGTTTCATATACCTTCACACATACCATAGCACACTTTTTTATATACATGCAAATACAATTTCAGAATCCTTACCAATATATGTACATATCAATACAACTTAGCAAACACGCTTTATAATCTCTGATTTTCGCATTGGTTTTAAATCATCCATTCATTTCCCATACGCATACACAATCTATTCATATCACGAGTTCTATTATACACATACATACAGTCATAAATATTTACCAGCCACGAAGCACACATAACAATAGGTACATCCAAGATCACATCATCCAATAATACACATATATGGTTGGCTTACGCATACAATACTAGTACGAGACTCGTTACTTATTTTAGAATATGTATAAGATGAATTCCATCCAAACATATTCTTAAACAGCTCGACTACTATACCATGAGAACATCAATCAATCAATTAAACATACAAACATGTAAACATATCACGGCACATCAAACTCATCGTATGACTTCTCATACACTAGCACATCCATAACAAACATTCCAAAACATGATTCAAATACTCAATATAAAAATGTTTTACAAACAAATGAGTATACATCCTGTTATAAAATTCAAATGTCATATCTTTGATAGTCCTCATAACTTTTCTTTTATCAATCAAACATATTCATTTCAGAATCTATTTCTAGGAACATTTGATATAGTATCTTTACCAAATGAACATATCCAACCTATATATATCTTAGCATCATATGCATAAATGAATACATATTCATATACTTATACATTTTCATATTCATTCACATACATAATTTCATATCGTTATACCTTCATACTTTTACGTACATTCATACATACACATAGACATTAAGCTTATCAAATATTTCACTTCAACACGTCAATAGATACATACATACATATACTAATATCATTAAACCTCTTACTTCGTATCATGCTAAAAATAAAAGTCATATCTGTGATGGTCATTTCATTTAACTACAGATAACCTTAAACTCCTTCTCAAACTACTTCTTAACTATCTTCTGTTTAACCTAACATATCAATCATCAATACCCATATATATATATATATATATGTGTGTGTGTGTGTGTTCGTGTGTATATTCAAAACACAAAATCACCCATTAAGCTCTCATCGCATGACTTACTTACCTGGCTTCATGAGCACTCCAGATCCTAGTCAAGTTTGCCAAAAATAAATGGCGAAACATCATTAGAATCGTAAATTATGAAATTCCCGACTTAGCTTTGGCAAAGTTTCGGATCTTTTTGGGATAATCGAATCAAGTTCGATTTCAATACTTTCAATTCTATTTAGGGGTGAGCATCGGTTCCGGATCTACCCAGAATCGGTCGGAACCAGATTGAAAATCCGGGTTTAGAACCGAAACCGGTTATAATCGGTTCTGGTTCCGGTTCCAAAATAATCAGAACCGGAACCGGAACCAGACCATAGAATCGGAATTGAAATCGTATTGTGAACCGGATTGATTTTTGTGACACATTTGTGATGCAAATAAAATGTTGTTAAAGAAAAACTTGTGTAACATCCCGCCTGAGCCAGGATGTTACCGGCAGGAGACAGGCTAACATTGCCTCCATAAGCCTCTGATTCTGAAGAAATTTCAACATGATGTATGCAGAACATCATACAACCCGGCTTATAGCCAGCACCCTGAAATAACCTGGTCAAGCAAACTCAACATATATGCAATCATCATCAAGGCCTCAGGCCTGAACTCAATGAACAAATGTAAATACTTGGCCTCCGGCCAGAACTCAAAGTAAAACTATGCTATTACATAACTCATACATATGAATTACAAATGCAAATACAAAGACAAGGGACGTGAGGACCTATAACTTGACCCAAGACTCAAAGACTCTCTTGACTACATTTGGGGCGATCCATTGTCTTCAAAGTCTTCCCTAAAATCCTGCTGGCTCAGTATGTCTGCTACAGAACTATAAAACTAACAAACTGTTGTGGTGTGAGTCATAATTACTCAGTAAGTAACCATGCTCATAACTTGAGCGCTGAACACACACAAAGTCTGATCTCCACTTCTTAGTTAACCTGAGTTGTCAATATATTCATCCAACTGTATATTAAGTCAGAACTAACTATCTAGGTCTTATCCATTTGCAAACATATTACCTGTTACTGATCCTTTTTTTTTCTGATTATTCATACACTTAAATTCTGTTTATCATTTATAGTTTTAACATTTTAATACATATACACCCATACATCAGGATTCCATATCATCGTCAACCATGTCATTTATTAAAACTCATTTTACTCAAATCACACATATCTCTGGTCTTGTTTACTAGTTATATTTTCATATATTCATAATATATGTGTCAAGTCTATACATTATTAACAGCCTTAACAAAGGCCGTCACGCTTTTGCTGCACTACTCAACTATCTTTCTACCTTCTTATTCATTCTTTGCTCGTTTGGTTTGGATACTTAATATAGTTATCTTTCTTTTATTTCATTGAAATATCATCAAATCGGTAAAGTAAAACATTATTTCAAATCACATACATCAAGTATATAAAATCATGTTATCATACATCAATGCTTTCTAAAATACTCATTATATATAGACATACAATACATATAACCATCAGATATACACTTATATGAATGTGATCACGTTATCATGAATTAACATCAACTATATGTAACTCAGATGAATACTAGGATACATGACTTATATGCATGATTTGTAATTCATACACTACTTTAACATGCTATGCTTTTAGAAGATACTCTTTGAAAACTCTTTCTGAAAAACTCTTTCTGAAAGTTTTTTTCTGGAAATTCTTTGCTGAAACTTTAATTTACTTTTTCTTTCTGGAAAAGCTCTTTCCGGAAAAGCTCTTTCCGAAAACTGTATCTGAAGACTGAAAGCTGCATCTGAAAACTGGGATCTGTATCTAAGAACTGAAAACTGTATTTCAAAACTATAAATTGTATCTGAAAACCGAAAATTTTCTCTGAGTTCTATGTCTCGGAAAACTGTTTTCTGGAAATCTGATATTTCAAAACTTCTTTTCTGAAAACTGATATCTGAGTATGTACAGAAAAACTGACGTATGGGGCCGTTACGTATCGCCGTCCCCCCATACGCCCTAGAGCCAGATATGCAAACCCAAAACATTGGGCCATTACGTATCGCCATCCCCCAAAGCATGATATACCTGCCCTGAAACTGGTGGTCTTGGGGCGTTATGTATCGCCGTCCCCCAAGCCATAAATTGAAACTGGGGGTGCGGATCTATGCTACCACCTAAGCTCAAACAAGGGTCTAGGGGCGTTACGTATCGTCGTCCCCCTAGCCCATCTGGAGGATCTGAAAGCGTCCCCTCAGTCCTCAACATGTGCACATGTCTTTGAATCTGTCAATTCCAAAGTATCCATCAATTTCGAACTGTATCTCAAGTTACATACTGGGGTGAGTTTTTACCTCATGCCCCGAAAAACATAAAACCAAAATAGGGATCTCAAAACTGTATAAAATTTTTCTAAAAACATCTATTTTAAAAGTCTGTTACTTTTCTTTAAAATATTTTGAATTTTTAAAACCCTTCTTGTTTTATCATGTATGTACATGGATATGATCATGCACTCCTTTAAACTAATGACATATGCATGTTCATTTCTAATACTTTCTTTTACTCTAACCATGCTTATTCCATAATACCACATATGTTCATGCATATGTTCATGCACGTGTTTATGCATATGTACAAAGTAACGAACTATGTATCATATTCCCTATATGCTTACATCTTGAATCATCTCACATTCTATGTGCTTATATTATGCTCAATATACTTTATATACGTATATCATACATGCTTCCTCACAATATAAATTGTCACTACTTCAATTTAATTCTCATGCCAACTCAATATTTTCGCAATATACCTTAGACACATTTATACCATCACAACTTAGCTTACCTCCATAACTTACCTTATTGATGGCTCACAAAACAATATAATGTACAATTTATATTCATACACAAAATCGATCATTATAAACGAATGTATGACTTTATATATATATATACATATATATAAAGTTTACTTATTCATTCATTTCCATTACTCTATAATCATTGATAATCGTACTATAACATCTATCTCAACAATAAGCTTATTTAGGCATTTTCCAAAATTATTAATTATGCTTATTCAAATACATACAAACAATATGTACATGTACTTACTTAATTCTCCATGTAACATACATACTTTTGCTTATACGTGTATGCACTCGTGTTCTTGTTTTTGTGTTCTTCTATATGCATTAGTTCATATATTTTTGTTTCCTTACAACTTATCATTCTTTAAACTTTAATCTCGATCCCTATGGTGTAGTTTCGACAACCCCCAAACCCAAGTATCATAACATCATATTCATATACTTTATCATTCTTTAACCTTAATCTTGGACTTCCTAATATCTTACTTGCATATACATACTTCTCATTTTATAGGTATACATATACTTATAGATTTGCTTTATTATCTAAATTCAAACATAATACGTCACAAGTAATCATCACATGGATTACTTACCTGGCTAGGCAAACACTCATGATCCGGGTCCGATCTGTCAAAACAAATAACAACACAAGGTCAGAACCGCTATTTGCGGAACTTTCAACTCATCTATAAAAACTTTCGGACCTTTCTGGAATACACGATTCCTTTCTAATACTACGATTTGAACTTCATTACTCTAATATGCCTTTATACACTATTCTAAACTAACTAGATGACTTAGATTCTCATTTTACGCATTTGCGGTAAATCTTGCGGAAAAGTTTTCGTAAACTCTACGGAAGGGTCTCAAACCCTCCGAACTTATCCAGAATGAATTAATTACCCTTGCAATACCATATTTATATCATCCCCATAATTACGATCATCTATGCTTAGTTGCGCGCGGAAACTCGCTAATCCTACTGGATCGATCTAATTTATTTTGTTTCTCCCGGGATTCTACTACATTCATCGTTTTAACATATAAAAACAAATCCAAATCATTTCATAACAATTCGCTAAACTATGGAACTACTGGAAGCTTCCGAATATAAATCGATACACTTTAAAATAATAAATTTTGAACAGAGAGTCGTACCGAAATTCTGAGGCCATATTCGGACTCCCAACAGCCATACGAACGTGCTGGTATCGTCGAAATTCCAATCGGAGTTACTGTTCATCATGGGTCACTATTTATCCGAATCTTCTTTCCTTATTTTACGTGCCACCGAGCATGGATCGGGAAAACCGTCACCATCATCTCGTAGTACTCGTCGAGGGCTTCGATTTGGTAGTTGGCTCGGGCCGTGAAATGAAGCAACGAGCCGGGATCAACAAACCCAAGCTCGTATCTGATCTCCCTTTCTTGCACTATTTCCAGCCACTGTTGGCCTGAAAGCCGGCCACTGTAAGGTCAGCATCCTCCGACGATCCCCCTGGTAGGGTCGCGCGTCGCCGACGATGGCCTGAAGGCTGTGCGCGACGGCCTCGCCACCTCTCTCTCTCAACGTGTAGCCCCTCTCATTTTGTTTCCCTATTTCTCTATTTTTTGTTAAATAATAATAATAATAATAATAATAATAATAATAATAATAATAATAATAATAATATAAGAATAATAATAATAATAATAATATCTCATCTCAAAAGTTACCAAAATACCCTCACCCATAAGGGTAATTTCGGAAATTATCACTTTTGAAGCCCTTCTGGAATGATTCTCGAAATATATTAAACACGAAGTTGTTCATCTCGAAAATATGAGTCTGATGGTTCAAGAACTAACTCGATCGAAGTTCATTTGCTAATTTCATGTCCAAAACTGTAAACTTTACGCGTATAAAAATATCACGTAACTGTCCTTGAGACGACACGTCTTCTGATGCGACAACTCTTCACTTTATATTATTCCGACCCATATGACATCGCTTGAACTCTTATTCTTCGTTAGCATTCTATTTCGAGAGTATAACGTCAGTCTGGGAATCTTCTAGAACAGTCCCGAAAATCTTGGATGTTACAACTCGGTTGCATAATCAGAGTCTACAAACTTCATGACAGAAACTGAATGGTCTTGAAGAAAACCCTTGTATAATTCATAGCCAATTCCAGTTGTTATTACTCTTTGTCTGTCATAATTGCTTGTTGCTGTCTTAAGTGCTTCAGCACTTAAACAATGAATAGGTTTCGTTTGTTGTGCAAGATTGGATCAAATTTTCTAGTAATTATTTTCTTTGACAATTACTATCTTATATTAATAAAAAAAAACATTTGCAACATATTTCATTTAATTCTAGAAAAAAATCATTAGAAGCACATACTGACAGAATTTATATGCAGACATGCTTAAAGAAAAAAGAAGTAGAGTATTGGACATACCTTTAATTCAAGTGTTCAGTTAAAGAAAACATAGGGACTTTAAGTTTGTTGCTGCCTTGAGATCTTTTGCAGTGAAGCAACAATTAAGATGGTGTTATATAAATATGGTAATTCGGAATCGGATCGGAACCGAATAAGGGTACCATATTTAATTGGGTAGGTTCTGTTTCCACTTAATTAGGAATCGATGTTTTCCGGGTATGTTCTGGTTCCATGCGGAACCGGAATCGAAATCAGTTTTTTTCACCCTTAGTTCTATTACTCTTAAAATATCATTACAAACTATTCCAAACTACTAATTCACTTAAATTCCCAATTTACTAGATTTTAGAAAATCTTCCGAAAAGTTTTCGCACACGCTATGGAAGGGTCTCGAACACTTTGAACCATACCAGATTTAACTAAATATTTTCATAATGTCATAAATAAGTCATAACTAATATTAAAAACAAAACACATCATTATATTAATACTTTACTCTACAAAACTACTGGATACATCCGAATATTTAACTATAACTTGAAATTTACGGATTTACAACGGGAGGTCTTACCGAGATTTCGAGGCATGATCTCAGAACGTGTTGGAATCGATAAAATTCTGATCGGAGTTACTGTTCACTATAATTTACTACTCATCTGAATATTTCTTCCTTGATTTATGTGCAACCGTGTATAAAATAGAAAAATCCATTACCGTCAACTTGTAGTACTCTCGAAGAGCTTTGATTTGATGGGTGGCTCGGGTCGTGAAATGAAGCGACAAGACGTGATCGAACGACATGTTATCATGTATCTCTCTCTATTTCTCACCGTTCCCGGGGTTTTCTACATCGCCGCCAGCCACCATCAGATGCGCAGTGATCAGACATTTTTTTTCGGATCGTCGTGCTGGCCAGCATTGGCCTCCTGGCCACCGACGCGCCATGGCAATAGCTGGTTCGGTTTTTGGAGATGAGGAGTCGTATGGGGGAAGTTTAGAGCTTATTCCATTTTTACAACTAGATGAAACTATGGGTTATCTATTAGAAAGATTCTGAAATTTACATTCAGGCCCCCGTGAAATTACAATCAGGTCTCTGCCATAGAAATTTCACATTTTTAAAGCTTTCTGATGTAAATTTCAAAAAGTGTTCAACACGGAAGTTATTCGTCTCTAAAAAACTAGTCTGATGGTCTAAAATCAGCTCAAAAAGAGTTTTTTTTACTATCTTTATAGCCGAGATAAGATACTTTTACATGTATAACGATAAAATCAAAAATCACAAAACCGGTTCTCGAAACCAAGCGTTTTCCAACGTGACGAATCTTCATTTTAAAATATTCCATTCTATTTCCCAACACATAAACTCTGATTTTTTATTACCATCTCATTCCAAATCCTTAACTTTTATTCGGAAACCTTCTGGTATTGTTCCGAAAAACTCTGGATATTACATTTGGAACCCTTACACTTAACTAATGAAGTGTCACAGTAGGGTAGGTCAGCTCACTAAATACATCTAGAGTTTCTATCCTCTCGAAATCCAAACTTGATATTGACCCAAAATGGACATCATCCATAGGGGACGAAAATAAAGTCATCTCGAGGTGCCTTTTGCATCTCACGTTTTCGGACTAATAACGGAGATCACGAGATATATTGTCATATATCCACCTCCCACTCACTATTTAGAGTTAAATATTTCTAATACACTAATATCTAATTTATTTAAATTATGCTTGGCTAAGAACAAAACCTAACTAATAGTAGTGGATAATTAGTGATATCTCCAAATTTTAATACTTAAAATTTTATTTACTAATTTTATTAGTCTAAACTAATATAACTTAATTAAACAATTTAATTAAGTGTTCATTTTAGTGAGTTATTTCAATTTGAACTCTTAAAATTTTAGTTCAATATTTAAGTTTAAAATAAATCTGGATTAAAGAATTATTTAATTAAACTATTTACTTAGATATATGTGACTTACGTTATTTTTATTTGGTACGTGGAGTTGTATCCCAAGTACTGACCACACTACCGTCCATTCAGAATCGGTTATGAAATTTATATTCGAGATTCCATTCTATATACCAAAATAAATAATTAGTCTCTTATCAATTGTCTTTTTCCGAATTATCAAATTTTAAAATTATTTAAATTAAACTATTAATTTATTTACATGTATTAATCTAAATTTTAACTATTTAAAATTTGTATAACTTTTATGCTTAGATTAAATCAACATGCATTTAATGTCATGACATGTTATAATGCATGAGTGGACATCTTATACTAAATGACATGTTATTCAAATAATTTGAATTGTAAACATATATAAACAAAACTAATGCATTGATCGGGCATTTTTATTTTCTATATTAATCTAATTAATACAAAAAACACTCAAAGAATTTCTTGGTCTTCAACTATTGACCCCATGGACTGTCCTGTAGAAATTTTACTCCTCGAGTAGAAACATTCGCAATATAGATATAATGCTTCAATTAGTCGTGTGCTCACTACAGACCACATTGGCACTTTGGCTCATAAGACATACTTTCGTCTGGCACTCACCTCCACACGTCATGTCAAACTCATCATGCCTATGCTTACGATAACTTCCCACAACCATGATCCACATTTACCAAATATTGCTCAAGCACTATCTTTGTGTCCTCCTTGGTAATGCGCTTCATAAGTTACATAGTAAAATTAAATACAACATTTGTAATTAATTTCTAAAATGTTCTTATGGCCTTATGTTCCCAAAAACATTAATCAAATCAAAAAGTCGGAATAATTTACCATCAATGCATTTAAAATAAATAAATATCGTCACATGAATAATTTTATCACATAAAATATATTTATTTAATTTTATGCCCACTCCCATTACATATTATATTTTATTTTCATGCATATCATACATAAAAATAAACAACACATTAATTATCACATAATGAAAATAAAAAGAGAAGAGTTATAATACTTTTAACCTCGATCTTGATGCCAATTGTAGGAACCGATTTCCCTCGCGCGGCTGAAGCGACTTAGGCACCCGGATCGACCTTGAAATTTTTTTCTCCCTTTTCTTGTTGTCGAACTGAACACCCCTCTAAACTTCTATTTTAGCACTATTCTTATTAACCCGAAACATCCCCCGAAAAGCCCCACACTACCATCCAAAATTTGGATAGTTTTATACACCTAAATTATGCTCATTGTTTTATATAATTTTTCACAACAGTTTTAGGCAATTTCAGCAACCGTAGATCTGATTTTGTGCAACTAAATGAGATCTAAAATATTCTCAAATGAGTCCTACGTATGAAGACACACATATAAAGTGGTAGCATCTCTCGAGAGCTGATTATAACTAGGGCAAGTCATGCACGCCGTAATCATCTCTCTCTTCATTTTCACCACCTGATTACTATTAACTCACAATTGCATAGATCAAATAAAGCATCAACAATCAATGATGCACCGTAACCATTCAACTTCCAAACACATGCAAAGGGAAATTATTCATCTCGTCCAACTTGATTTCTATTTACTACTGTGCGCCACTTCATTGTTTATTTTTGGGGAATTAAGTGCTACTAAATGAAATCAATATGTATCAAACAAGTCAAAATCAGTATTCAACAATGTAAATAAATCTACACTAAAATATCAATCTTGAACCATAAACTCTAAAACTTTAGATAATAAGAAAAACCTAGTAAAAACATTGAGATAAATAAAAATCCAAGCCGAGATATATCTATGTCCTTAAAAATTTATTAGCCCCACCTTGGTGCGGATTTTGTAGCTAACGTCCTCCCAGGATTATTGGAATTCTTCTTGTTCAATGGGCACTCCTTTACAAGATCTCGAACTGGGACAATAGTTGGAACTCTCTCTTAACTGCACAAGACTTGTCAAAATTATGGATCCTTGAATGAATATGAAGGCCCCTTAAATAGACATGGAAGGGTGCCTTTGAGAGCACCTTTTGGTTTGGGGCGTAACCCTTCTAAAGGTTATACCCCTTCCTTAAACCCTTTGGAGCCTATAGATATGTTCTTTCAATTAAGGGACATGTCCCTACATGTTAGTGCCTCTCCCATAGGGCACTTGTTGGACAATTATGACCCATAGCATCACTATTTGTACAGAACATGGTGATGTTGTATAAATTAATTGTGTGACAAAGGAAATTACTCTGTTATCATTTTTAATTGGATTACCGGGATATATAAATGATAAAAGTCCATATGATTAGTACCAGATTAATAAGATATGAGACAGTATTAATCCACGAATGGATTAATCATTAAATATCCCTAGTCCTAGTATTATCGAGACTGGACATCGATAATGCGGAATAGACTAGTATTACACTTGTGCACGTTATGGGAGCGTAACGACATAGTTCTCGTATATTTGGGTATTGGATACTCATACAAGTGTAATAGGAGGTTCTGTTTACCGATGGTATGGAAACAGATTCGCTCTGAATAGACCCCTCGGAATCCGATTGGTAGTATGACTATGTGTCTATGGGAATCTGCATCAAGGTAGGTGTATTTGGTATTAACCTAAGACTTGCATCGCTAATACTTGTGATAATCAGTACGTTTTAGTTTTGGTCATCCAGGGCTTTAACATGTTATGTATACACCTCTTCTGGGTTTACTGAGAATCGTAGTGTATTGGGTGTGATGTCGAGACGGAAGTATCACTTCAGTCACATGGAGAAGATGATCACAAAGGGATACAGAACTAGTACTCTAATATAATGCAGCTATCAGGATAATATGACTAGGTCATGATTATCTGATTAAAGAGACTAGTTGCTTGTGATCCGATATATGCTTCGTACGGGGCAGACACAATTCCTGCCCTAGGCCTAGCATGTGATATCTGATACTAGATCGAAATACGCAATATTACGTATGCTACGTTTGACAAAGATTATATATTCATTTTAAAGAATGTTTCTGGAGAATTGGGTAGGCATGGTGTTTTGTTAGAGCCAACCATGTCTTGTAAATCGGTAGGAATGTGGTTCCGGATATGCACGTATTCGGATAGTCCGATGACCGTATTTACTGTCAACATATCCAGGGATCTCTTGAGTCGTTTCCCAAAGATTCACTAATGACACTTGACTAGAGCAGAGACTTTAGTATGAGCGAACGAATTAATTTGTAATTAATTTGTAAGCGACTTCCGTAATAATTTTGCGATGTATTATTATTTAAATAAATTGGATTTAATTACGTTGAGATGAAAAACTCATTTAATCGAATTAAACGGAACCGAGCCCAAAGTGTGTAGAGCAAGTCATCTTGAATTTTGAATTTAATAGGTGGGGACCATATATTAATGGTGGTTGTTGGCAAAAGCAAGTGGGTTTTGGAAAACCACTCACTTTTGGCCAACCTTGTTTTACTTTGGTAAAAGCATTTACCTTTGGTAAAAGCATTTTACCTTGGTAAATGATATACCAAAATTTTGTATTGACTTTGCACTAGGGTTTTGACATTTTCAAAACACAATTCTCTCTCTCTCAACATGCCTTGGCCAAATTCTCCTCCCTCTCCCATGGAAATTTTGCTTCAAAATTTCAAGCTTGCTAGCACATTTGAAGTCAAAGAAGGTGATAGGGAAACTCACCCAAGTATTAGAAACATTCAACAAAGCTTGGAGCTTCCATGGAAATCGAAAAAAAAGTCTTGAAATCATCCAAATCAATGCAAGTCTTCCGCAACTTATTTTTGATTTTTCACACTTCAATCTTGCTTAGTGATCTTTAATTTTGCTTCAAAATTTTAAGCTTTCTAGCACATTTGGAGTCAAAGAAGATGATAGGAAACTCACCCAAATATTAGAAACATTCAACAAAGCTTGGAGCTTCCATGGAAATAAAAAAAAAGTCTTGAAATCATCCAAATCAATGTAAGTCTTCCACAACTTATTTTTGATTTTTCACACTTTAATCTTGCTTAGTGATCTTGTGACATGTCTTAGAGACTAACAATAGTATATAGAGCCATCCTAAGCTTGATTTAAAAATTATGGTTCATAAATTTTAATTTGGGATTTTATGTTTGGAGCATGATTTTTTCAAATTGATTATGTGGTTGTGTTTGTATGATGTTGAATTGGATTTGTGCATCATTAGATTTGACAAAAATTGATTGGATCAAAAACCCCCAAATCTAGTGACATGGCCGAATTATACCCTAATATGGCTCATGGTGATTTTTTTGAAAATTATACAATTGGATGTGTTGTTGGCATGAAATGTATGTTAGAAGTTGATTTAATTGGATTGAAATCAAATTGCATGATAATTTACTAGCCAAAACCGTGAGCCTAAGCATGTTTAATGGATTAATTTTGCTTCGATTTGAGTTGATTAATTAAAGCATGGTTAATTAGTGTAATTGGTGTTTTGGAAATATTAGTTTAACTAATTAATTATGGCTATTACACTTTAATTAAAATTAATGTAATGTTTGGAATGTTATATTAATTAAAATTGGTCTTTAAGTTAAATTGGGCTAATTTGATGTATTTGGGCCTAATGGACTTGGTTGGGCCAAGTTTGATTTTGGACAATTGGGTTGGATCCAATTGGGCCCAAAACCATTTCCATAAAGTCCAAATATGGCTATTTGGACCTTTAATAATTTAATTGGGTCTAATGGGCCTAAATTGATTTTTGGAAATATGGTGATTCCTATTTGGGCCTTGGCATCTTGGGTTTGATCCATAATGGCCAAAGCCCATGCCTTAAGAATTAATTAAAAGCTCATTGGACTTTAATTAAAATGTATTGGATATTAATTGGGCCTTTGAGACCCATTAAGATTGGATTTGGAATCCAAGTCTTTAAGGCACATAAAAATGGTGTAATTATTTAATTTGGAATTAAATTAGAATTAGTATTGAATACAAATTAAATTGGATTTAAAATTGTATTTCGATATAATTCAAGAATACGTACTTTGAGTATTTATTCTTAAACGAGTTGGACTTGCGCAAATCAAATCGTTGTTTGAACATTGGATTGTCATTAATTCAAAGATTAATTAATTGGATTAGATTAATTGAATAACATGCTTTGTGTGAATACATGGATGTATAGAATGAATAATGTATATCGAATGGATATTAGAAGGGTGAGGGCAATTTTGGAAATTGTTGTAATAAATTTAGAATTTATTAAATTGGACCTGCGTGTCCAGCCTATTATTTCTATACTCTTTGTATTTCTCTTCTCACCAATTCCCCTCAATGTAAATGAGGTTTCTTTAAAGTATTATGTTATTGGGTAGAATATAAATACGGCTAGCGAGAGATATTTGTTCTAGGAATAAAGTTTGTTGTATATCCATCTGCATATCGTAATTAATTTATTCGCGCCTTATTATGCTTTTAGAATGCATGTCTAAGGGTGTATGATGAGACCTAATCAAAAATAATAAATTGGTTATAAATTCACGTGAAAAACCCTCATCAAACATTAAGCGTTTTCCTTCCATTGAGCGATTCTCTCTCAAGATACAAGATTGGCATTAGTTTGTTGGCCAAAGTCAAGACCTTTATCCATCGCGGATGTGCTTGAATCACGAAGACTTTGTTCCATATCGTAAGCCTTGGGCAAGTTGTGATTTGTTGGCCTAAATCAAGGTCGCCTCTTGTTCATCGGCCTCGAATACGAAGCTTTCCCACTGTCAATGGGTCACGCTTAACTGGTTTCATTAAGCTTGTTGAGCCAAAGCTAAAGCTTAGTTGATTCAGAGGAAAAAAGGTTAAGCAATATATTGGATATATTAGCATATATTGGATATATGTTTCAGACTTGGATGTCCACATACTGGATCTAGGAATTGGATGGGATCTAATTGATCTTATAGATCTACCTAGTTAAGTTTCATACAACTTGTTGGCCAAAGTCAAGGTTGTGTGTTATTTAACAGGATTCTAGCCCACTAGGAAACTAGGTTTCCCGAGTACTTAACAGAGTTTTAGAGGCTCGCCGAAAAATAGAGGGAGGTAAGTATTAAATTTGCAATTTCATTTAGATACTTGCCAATACGCGCTCATTCATTTTTCGTCATTTATTATTATTAAATATATTAGTTGGACTAATATTTAACTGTTATTTTAATTAAACAATTGGACTGTATTCAAACTACTTCATTTATAGTTGATTATATAATTGGATTATACTAATCAATATATTTGAATTTTACCGATCATTTATAGTTGATTATATAATTGGATTATAGTAATCAATATATTTGAATTTAACAAATCAAATTGTAATTAGTTATATAGTTAGACTATAACAATCATTACATTATATTGTACCTAAAATCGTTGATTGGATAGTTGAACTATAGCAATCAAGATAACTAGAAAGATAAGCGTCAAAGAACATAATCATATGTGAAAATATCTTTAACGGCATAATTTTCTAGAATGGGAAATGAATCTCAGGATAGTCCTAAGAGTTGAGAAGTTAATCTATTTGATAGAGCGACCTCTCGGGCCTAAGCCCGGAGTTGAGTAAAATAGTAGAGCATGAGCTTTGGAGACTCATTATGATGATAAATTTAGTGCTCAATCCATTATGCTTGCCGCAAAGACTCCTTAATTTCTTCGTCAGAACTAAGGATTAGATCATTATAGTATGATATTGAAATTAAAGATCTTTATAGATCTATTCTTAGATCTTAGAAGTACTAATTGCAAGAGAAAACTCTTGGAGAGTTAATGGCTATGCTCAAGGAGACACAAGGCGTATCTTACTTCAACATCCCAGAAGCTCAAGGCTTAACCGAAGGCTTCTAGGGATATGAAGAAAATGGCAAAGGCAAAATCGTCACAGTCTTCTGGGAAGATAAATGACATATCCTAATATTTCTGCCTAAAATGTGGCAAACGGGATCACTGGAAGTGTGACTGCCATATGGATAAGGAAGACATGAAGGAAGTGAAGGCGGGGCAAGGCTCCGACTTCAGGGATGTTTGTTATAAACATGTTCACTACTGATTTCAAAATTGGATTTTTGATACTAGATGTGGTGCATAAATATATGTACTGATGTGTGGGATCTGCTGTTAAGCAAGAGACTGACTTCAAATGAGATCGACCTGCAAATAAGAAACGGGACGAGAGTCGTTATTTTAACCATAGGAACCTAAGTTTTGGAACTGCCCTTTGGGCATATACTTAAATTAGGAAACTGTTACAATGTCTATAGTTTGACTAGAAATATTATCTCTATATCTAGTTTAACCCGTTGAGGGTATACCTTTATATTCTAGAACACTAAGTGTTTTATTTATAAAGATGATATTGAGATAAACATATTAGATGTGAATAACAGTATTTATATTTTGAATATAAATGAAACTCAAACTTATAACATGACAAACAAATAGCTCAAACTGAATTAATCAGATGAGACTTATTTGTGGCATTGTTGTCTTGGACACATTAACAAGACAAGTATATCCATACTTTCGAAGAGTGTGTACTAGGACGGATTTGGTTCTAATTCAAATAATGTCTACGAATCTAGTTTATTAGGCAAAGTGCCTAAAACACCTTTTACTTAGTAAAAGTGCAAGTGCCACCGAGCTGTTAGCTCTCGTTCATGGTGGCGTAAGTGGGCTCATGTCTAGCTAGGCTAGATATGGATATGAATACTTTGTAACCTTTACGAATGTGATATCGTGTTACGGTTATGTGGATCTTATAAAACACAAGTCAGAAACTTTTGAGTATTTCAAAGAGTTTTGACACGATGTAAGAAAACAGACCGGTAAAAATATTAAAAATATTACGGTCAGACCATAGTGTAAAATACTTAAACTTATGAGTTTCAAGATTACTTGAAATAATATAGTGTTCTTTCATAGTGGACTCCTCCCGGGACACCTCAATTTGACGGTGTGTCCGAACAGAGAAACCAAACTTTGTTGGACATAGTGAGGTTGATGATGAGTCGCTCTGCGCTACCAATTTCCTTCTAAGGATATGCATTAAACAGTGCAATGCTTATTTTGAATAAGGTTCCATGAAAATATGTTAGACAGACTTCATATTAGATATGAACTGGAAAGAAACTGGGTTTCACATTCCTTAGGATTTGGGGATGCTAGGCATGTAAAACGTTTGGACTATACCAAACTAGAATCCAAATCGGATAAGTGTCTATTTGTAGGTTGTCCTAGGGAAACCAAAGTATAGTACTTATATAACTCACAAGAGAACAATGTAATTGTTGCTCTCCATGATATTTTCCTAAGAGGAATACCTATATGCAGTGGTAAGTGGGAGGAAAGTAAAACTCGATGAAAATCAGAGTAATACTGTTCTAGGCACCGAATCCTCACGGAACACCAACAGTTCATCAGAGATGAAACTATACCAATAATCTTCGAATACACAAGAACCGCGTAGGTCGGATCGAGTAAGAAAACAACCTGAGAGGTATGGTTTCTGATATCACCTCATGTAGATGTCAATCCTATTGAGGATAATGAACCGACTACGTATGAGGAAGTAATACAAGGCATCGACTCCTTTCATGGTAAAGTGCCATGAAGTCCGAAATGGATTCCATGTATATAACCAAGTTTAGACACTGGTTGATGTACCAGAAGGCATTGTGCCTATTGGTACTATATGTGTCTTCAAGGAAGACATATATGGATGACAACATACAAATGTATATAACTAGGCTTGTACCATAAAAATCGATTTTGAGCATACCATCAGCTTTTTCACGTCGAGACGAGCACGACGGTATTTTCCGGTGATCAAACGAAGGTCAGAAGAAGACACACTCGCCACACGCGCCTAGAAGCAGTCTGTCCACGTGCTTTCACGCGTCGCACGTGCCAATGAAGGTTGAAGACGCTGAGTTAGTGCTACATCAGCATCCAGTCGGCCGTCATGTCATCCAGTCATGCACAGTAAGCAACCCTATCAGCACGACACATCAGCAGACACGACAACATCCATGTGTATTACAGTTAGTGACATGTCAGCTCCACGTGTCTGCCATGTCAGCACCAGTGCCATGTCAGTGAAATTCTGGTAAATTTTAGAAAGGTCTCTATATTTTCTCGAAATTATATTTTATCCCCTGAATTTTCATAAATTACACTTTGACCACCGTAACTTTTGTAAATTTACATTTTGATCCCTGTGTCAGATTTTGACAAACGAAATGTCATTTCATCATTTTCGACCATTTGGTACGCAACGGTGAGCTCCGTTATTTGAAATTCTGCTTTGAAATTTTATGATGGATGGGGGCAACGGAAAAATAATTTTATGACTAGAACAAATTATTTCACATTGAGAGAAATGATGAAAGACCTTCTATGATGGATAGGTTTTTCTGGAGGAGAAATCAGAAGCAATGTCTGAAGAAAAATGGAATAATCTTCACCAGAAGACATGCAGTACTATTCGTCAGTGGATCGACGATAGTATTGAAGGGGTTTTATTACGGGGTGAATCCGGTAACGCAGCGGAAGCGGCGAAAATCGTATTTTCGGATTTCAAAACTTTTTCTTGGATTAATTAAATAAACATATTTATTTAATATTCCAATAATCAAATTATGAAATATAATTTCAAATGAATCATATTCAAGTGAAATTACCAAATTACCCTTACATGGTAATTTGTCCATTTTAGTCCGAAATTGATCCAATCAATTTTGAATGATTCTAAATCATTTCTAAGATGAACTTTGCATGTTCAAAACATCAAAACACCAAAAGCCACAAAATCCCCAAATTTGTTATCTTGGCCGAGAGCCTCCAAATTGGGGGGGGGGGGGGAATTTGCATTTTGTCATTTCATGCATCAAAACACATCAAGATGTAATCCAATCAACATGAAACTTTATATGCATCATATACACACACAAATGCACAACATATCTCAAAAGCCCCAAATTTGGAATTGGTTATAAACCCTAATTTCTCAATTTCAACAAATTGGCAAATTAGACTAAATACACCAAATCAATTACTTCAATCATCAATCTTACATCCAATTCAAGTCTCAACACAATGAAACAACTCAAGATCAAATCTAGGTCATTTAGAGTGGGTCAACAACTCTAGAATAGCAACTTGGTTTCATAAACCTTAAAAGAATGTTATAACTACAATAGTTAACACTTCCTTCATATACATGCTCAACACTTTCATCAAAACAACCATCAAAAAAAACCACAAGAATAAAGAAAGAAACATCTAAGAATATCATATATTAAAGCTAGAACAAAGGACAAATTCCTTACTAATAGCAAGTTCAAGAAACTTACTAAAAATCCAAGCTTTTTTATGTTTTCTTTCTTTCTCAAGCTTTCTTTTGGTTCTTCAATGGTGTCTATTCTTGTAAAGTGTATTAGGTTAATGAAATGAAAATCAAATGAAAACAATATATACTTGTCAAAGAAATGCCTTGGCCGAAATTCAAGGACAATATATACCAAATTTTTCATTTCAATTTCATTTCAAATGCATTTGGTTAAAGTAAATTAATATCTAAATTACTTTAAAGATATTTATCTACTTTAATAAATGCAACTTTAATCATTACTTTACAAATATCTAAATATAAGATATTTATATTTTAATTATATTAATCATTTAACAATTAAATAATTAATTAATTAATTAAATACAAATATCTCAAATATATGTATTATATTTACATTAAATATTAAATACATATATTCATTTATGATATAAGTCAAATATCTCAATTGACATTTAATTAATGTGTATTAAAATAATCAAGTATTAAATGTAAATACACAATAATCTAGTAAATGACTATCGGGTCCCTACACATGTATTTTGCGTTTAACCTTTAAACGACTTTATAAACAATCAGTATTGTTATTAATGTTGCTCTAGTGCTCTACGAGTTTATTTCATTATTGAGACTCTCTAGATTCAGGCATATCCGTCACGAAATCAAATTTCGTGTCCATAATTTATCCACCCATAAATTATGACGATCACGGATAAACTGGCTGAATCATACAGGTCGAGGTCATGGCAAATGTTTAATTCCTCCGTCACAGGTATCCGGATTTATCCCAGAGATATAGATGTAAACGTCAAATCTCTATGGGGATTATCCAGTCGACTATTCTATTAGCAATCTCACAAGAATGTTTAGAACTAGCTTCTAAACTTTACCACGGGCCCATGGATTTATCTGATTGCTAATTATATGGACTACCTATGCTCTGTTACACAGAACTGACGGATCCTATCTTGACACACATAGGACACACTGAGGATCTATCTACACCCAACGAACAGGCGGAGGTCTGATCTAAATAGATCGGTGACGTGACTGCCATCTAAGTGTAGAGGATGTCTCATGTGCCCACAATGGCATCTCAAGTCTAAGAATCACAAGTGCTACTCAACCCAAGAAGATTCTTATTGACGTTGGTGTACCATCCATTAAGAATCTTCGGTGAGTCGTTCAGTGTTTATCCGCTATAAACACCTACAGGTCTATACCAGTCTCCAAGACTTATGGTTCATTGAGAAACCATTGGAATCATATATTCCAGTATACGACTTGTACCGGTCTCAACGGGTTTACTATACTGACCAAGCAGTGTAAACCTTGACCAGGAACTGTCTGAGAATGACAACGTCATGATACTTGTCAATGTCCGTTGCGACGCTTTTGCAACTGTATCATGACTAATCATTCTAAGGTCATTACGTCTTTACCATATTATAAGATTCATTATATTAAAGAAACTGCATATATTATTCATAATAATATGTTTTACAGAAGTATTTACAAGGAAATACAACCGGGAATTGGCGCTGTGAGCACCAACCCCTACAAAAACTCCCACTTGCTCTAGTGCCAATAACGATTGTATCTAATACCCATCGACTCCACGTGTTTATCAAACAACTTCGGAGGTATGGCCTTCGTCAGCGGGTCTGCTACATTGTCTTCACTCGGTACCTTGCACACGACAATATCCCCTCGTGACACAATCTCTCGAATGATGTGGTACTTGCGTTCCACATGCTTCGACTTCTGATGCGCCCTTGGTTCCTTTGCTTGCGCAATGGCTCCAGTATTATCACAGTATAACGGAATCGCATTCACGATACTTGGGACAACTCCCAATTCTGTGACAAAATTCTTTATCCACACAGCCTCTTTTGCGGCTTCAGAAGCTGCAATATATTCCGCCTCAGTGGTGGAATCAGCTGTAGATCCCTGCTTGGAACTCTTCCAACAAACTGCGCCTCCGTTAAGGGTAAAGACAAATCCAGATGTAGACTTTCTATCATCGGGATCCGATTGGAAATCGGAGTCTGTATACCCATTAACTTGCAGTTCGTTTCCTCCATAAATTATTAACTTATCCTTAGTACCTTTAAGATACTTGAGGATATGTTTAATGGCCATCCAATGGTCATTACCTGGGTTGGACTGATATCTGCTAGTTACGCTAACAGCGAAACTGATATCAGGCCTTGTACATAACATGGCATACATTATGCTGCCCAAACACGAAGCATAAGGTTGGCTAGACATTCTAACCTTCTCATCTTCTGTTTGCGGACTCATCTTCTTTGAAAGATGAATCCCATGTCTGAACGGTATGTTTGCTGTCTTACAGTTACCAAAATTATACCGTTCTAAGATCTTATCTATGTACGTTGATTGGGATAACCCAATCAGCTTCCTTTGTCTATCTCTATAGAGTTTTATCCCTAAAACATAGGAAGCTTCTCCCAGGTCCTTCATGGAGAAATTCTTACAGAGGTACGCTTTAACGCCTTGTAACATACCTAAATCATTTCCAATGATTAGGATGTCATCAACATATAGGACTAAAAATACGACCATGCTCCCACTGGCCTTCTGATACACACAGGATTCTTCTGAATTCTTGAGAAAACCAGACGATCTAATAATCTCGTCGAATCGAAGATTCCAACTTCGTGAAGCTTGTTTGAGTCCATAAATGGACTTCTTAAGCTTACATACCATGCCCGAGTTTTCGCTGGACGCAAAACCTTCCGGCTGTTCCATATAGATTTCTTCATCAAGAAATCCATTTAGAAAAGCCGTTTTGACATCCATTTGCCAAATCTCGTAGTCATGATACGCAGCTATAGAAAGCAAAATCCGAATAGACTTAAGCATTGCAACTGGTGAAAAAGTCTCATCGTAGTCGACACCAGGTCGCTGCGTGTAACCTTTTGCTACCAGTCGGGCCTTGTAAGTTTCAACCTTACCGTCAGGCCCTCGCTTCCTCTTGTAAACCCATTTACAGCCGATAGGAACAATTCCCTCTGGAAGCGGAACCAAGTCCCAAACTTGATTCTCATGCATTGAGTCTATCTCGGATTTCATGGCACTTTGCCATTTCACGGAGTCGATGTCCAACATCGATTCTCTATAGGTGAAAGGATCTGTCTCTTCTATTAAGAGAACATCCAGACTCTTTTCTTGTATCAAATACAAGCGTTCAGGAGGTCTAGATACCCTTTGTGACCTACGGAGTGTGTGTGTTGAAGGTCCTTCATCTACTTGAACTTCAGGTTCCTCCGTTGGTTCGTTGTTTTCAGGTTGTACTTCGTCAAGCAACCTGTCTATGATCACCACCTTCTGACAAAAATTCTACTTCTAGAAATTTTGCGAAGCGAGCTACGAATACATTTCGATGCTCGGTATCATAGAACAGATATCCCCTCGTATTCGGAGGATATCCAACAAACCTAAACTTTTGCCCTCGAGGCGAAAGCTTACTTTGCTGAGTCACCCTGACATAGGCAGGACAACCCCAAACCTTAATATAATTAAGATTTGGTCTCCTACCGAACCATATCTCATACGGTGTCGTAGGAACAGCTTTTGAAGGAATCTTATTCAAAAGATGTGCGGCGGAAGAGAGAGTAGCCCCATAAATAATAGGGCAAATCTGTGAAACTCAACATTGATCGGACCATATCCAATAAAGTCCGATTTCTCCTCTCAGATACTCCATTGTGTTGTGGGGTACCTGGAGGAGTGTATTGAGCGAGAATCCCATTCTCTTTCATATAATCAATGAACTCACCACTCATATATTCGCCACCTCGATCAGATCGAAGGCATTTAATATATTTCCCAGTTTGTTTTTCTACTTCATTTCGGAATTCTTTGAACTTTTCAAAGTTTCCGATTTATGTCGCATCAAATAGACATAACCGTACCGTGATAAATCATCGGTAAAGGTAACGAAGTATGAATAACCACTGTGAGCAGTTTGACTTAGTGGACCACATACATCAGAATGTACGAGTTCCAGTAGTTTGTGGCTCGGTGTCCAACACCAGAAAATGGGGCTTTAGTCATTTTACCCTGAATACAGGATTCACAGGTTGGATAGGATTCAATGGTGAGATCTGGTATCAAACCATTCCTAACCATTTGATTAAGGCGTTTAGCCCCAATATGACCTAGCCGCATATGCCAAAGTTCAGTATTATTAATTTCAGGTAATCTACGTTTATTAATTCCAGAACTTAATATATCTTTTGATGTTTGCAGTGTATAATGACCATGCATATTTGGACAACAAAGGATCTGAATATTATTTTTATCATATAAATACAAAGAACTATTCTTAATATTAATACAAAAGCCTTCTGTATCTAATACAAAAAGGGATATAATATTAGCCACACATCCTGGCACAAAATAGCATTCATTTAACAAAAGTGTCCCATTCGGCAATGAGATCTCGCATACTCCCACTGCAACTGCATCCAGTGAGTCTCCACTCCCGAATCGCAACTGCATCTCTCCAGGCTTCAGCCTCCTACTTTCCTTCAGCACCTGCAACGTATTGCAAATGTGAATGGGACAAGCAGAATCTAAAATCCAGTTGGATGTAACGGCTTCACAAGCCAAAGATATATCAATAACTGGAAAAATAAAAGTACCTGATGTCGATGCTCTCTCCCTCCTGATCTGGGCAATGTAATCTGGACAGTTCCTCTTCCAGTGCCCGACCTTGCCGCAGTGGTGGCATTTGTCTTCAGAAGCCCTCTTGGGCTTGGCTATCTTTGGCTGCTGTTGAGGACCAACTGCCTTCTTCTTCTTCTTCCCTCTTGTTCTTTCCCTTGGACATTCCTTGGGAAGAAGCTGAAAGAGAAGTAGATCTAGGAGGGCGAGTCGGTAATCCCTTCTTAAGGTCCTCCTCTGCCGTGAGCAACATCCTATGCAGCTCATGGTAGGTGCAGACAGTCCCGTGCATGTTGAAGTACATCACAAACTGTCGGAATGAAGCTGGCAGAGAACCAGAATGACACTCCTCCCGAGAATGTCATTCAGGATGAGATTATGTTGCCTCAATTGATCGATCAAATCGATCATTTGAAGAACATGTGGGCTAACACTTTGCCCCTCATCCAGACGCGCATGGAACAGTTCCATGGCGACTTTATGAACAATCACTTGTTCTTGGTTCTCGAACGATTGTCTTAATCGCGTCATCATACTGTAGGAATCAATCATACCATAGTATTGTTGTTTGAGTTTCGGAGAGAGAGCGAACTGAGGATGTATGATTTAACCCTTAAGTCATCATCCTTCCAAGTTTCAAAAACTCGGCGTTCCTCTTCCGAAGCCTCCTCACCCACTGCAAGGGGCAAAGGGCCCTCAAGCACATATCCCAACTTCTCGGAATCGAGGACAATCCTCAAGTCCATTTCCCAGTCCGTAAAGTTCTCAGCGCCTTTCAGTTTGTTCGCATCAAGCATACGCGCAAACTGGTTTGTGGATTGACCCGCCATCGCAAATCTATCATATAGATCACGAAAAACGGTTAGCAGAATAAAAACAGTTTCATATAATATCAAAAGCATAAACTAGATCATGGATTTTTAATCTAATATGCCCCTCCCACTAAATCATGCATTACTGTAATCCCAACACAAAATACAAATATTCAATAATTAAATTAAATATACCCCGTGAATATATTTCAGCTCACAGCAGAGGCACGGTCTCGCCTACGTATATTCATCAGGTAGACAACTCACTTGTCAATCACTCAACAGTGACTCCAAAACACCCGGTCCTGGCCGTTTCTCGTTGTCGCTGCGAGGCAGGCCCACAAGGAGACGTACCAAGGTTAAACTCGTCAATGATAAACTCAAGTTACTCACGTAATCCTGACAGCTAGGGCACGTTCAGAATTCCGCTTTTACTTGAATTTACCTAGTATCTGATATACGTTCGGTATAAATAAATCTTTATCGGCTACACCCTCACAGCAGAGGCACGGTCTCGGATGTAGTCACAAAGAGATATTCATAAACCGTATTGACGAGACGGACCATATAACATGCATCAAATACATAATTACATTAAAACCTTATTATAGGGATTTTCCGCTAAGTGTCATACACCCTAAATCTAACCGATTCAGTTTCTAATAAGCATGCATAAAGTCAAGAAAAGATGATTAAAATAAAGCCAATCATTTTAAACGGCCTAGAATCAGACTCGCTCTGATACCATTTTGAAGGGGTTTTATTACGGGGTGAATCCGGTAACGCAGCGGAAGCGGCGAAAATCGTATTTTCGGATTTCAAAACTTTTTCTCGGATTAATTAAATAAACATATTTATTTAATATTCCAATAATCAAATTATGAAATAAAATTTCAAATGAATCATATTCAAGTGAAATTACCAAATTACCCCTACATGGTAATTGTCCATTTTAGTCCGAAATTGATCTAATCAATTTTGAATGATTCTAAATCATTTCTAAGATGAACTTGCATGTTCAAAACATCAAAACACCAAAAGCCACAAAATCCCCAAATTTCTTATCTTGGCCGAGAGCCTCCAAATTGGGGGGGGGGGGGGGAATTTGCATTTTGTCATTTCATGCATCAAAACACATCAAGATGTAATCCAATCAACATGAAACTTTATATGCATCATATACACACACAAATGCACAACATATCTCAAAAGCCCCAAATTTGGAATTGGTTATAAACCCTAATTTCTCAATTTCAACAAATTGGTCAAATTAGACTAAATACACCAAATCAATTACTTCAATCATCAATCTTACATCCAATTCAAGTCTCAACACAATGAAACAACTCAAGATCAAATCTAGGTCATTTAAGAGTGGGTCAACAACTCTAGAATAGCAACTTGGTTTCATAAACCTTAAAGAATGTTATAACTACAATAGTTAAACACTTCCTTCATTACACATGCTCAACACTTTCATCAAAACAACCATCAACAAAAAAACACAAGAATAAAGAAAGAAACATCTTAAGAATATCATATATTAAAGCCTAGACAAAAGGAATAAATTCCTTACTAATAGCAAGTTCAAAAACTTACTAAAAATCCAAGCTTTTTGATGTTTTCTTTCTTTCTCAAGCTTTCTTTTGGCTTCTTCAATGGTGTCTTCTCTTTGTAAAAGTGTATTAGGTTAATGAAATGAAAAGAAAATGAAAACAATATATACTTGTCAAAGAAAGCCTTGGCCGAAATTCAAGGACAAGTATATACCAAATTTTTCATTTCATTTCATTTCAAATGCATTTGGTTAAAGTAAATTAAATATCTAAACTTACTTTAAAGATATTTATCTACTTTAATAAATGCAACTTTAATCATTACTTTACAAATATCTAAATATAAGATATTTATATTTTAATTATATTAATCATTTAACAATTAAATAATTAATTAATTAATAAATACAAATATCTCAAATATATGTATTATATTTACATTAAATATTAAATACATATATTCATTTATGATATAAGTCAAATATCTCAATTTGACATTAATTAATGTGTATTTAAAATAATCAAGTATTAAATGTAAATACACAATAATCTAGTAAATGACTATCGGGTCCCTACACGTGTATTTTGCGTTTAACCTTTAAACGATTTATAAACAATCAATATTGTTTATTAATGTTGCTCTAGTGCTCTACGAGTTTATTTCATTATTGAGACTCTCTAGATTCAGGCATATCCGTCACGAAATCCAATTTCGTGTCCATAATTTATCCACCCATAAATTATGACGATCACGGATAATCTGGCTGAATCATACAGGTCGAGGTCATGGCAAATTTAATTCCTCCGTCACAGGTATCCGGATTTATCCCAGAGATATAGATGTAAACGTCAAATCTCTATGGGGATTATCCAGTCGACTATTCTATTAGCAATCTCACAAGAATGTTTAGAACTAGCTTCTAAACTTTACCACGGGCCCATGGATTTGTCTGATTGCTAATTATATGGACTACCTATGCTCTGTTACACAGAACTGACGGATCCTATCTTGACACACATAGGACACACTGAGGATCTATCTACACCCAACGAACAGGCGGAGGTCTGATCTAAATAGATCGGTGACGTGACTGCCATCTAAGTGTAGAGGATGTCTCATGTGCCCACAATGGCATCTCAAGTCTAAGAATCACAAGTGCTACTCAACCCAAGAAGATTCTTATTGACGTTGGTGTACCATCCATTAAGAATCTTCGGTGAGTCGTTCAGTGTTTATCCGCTATAAACACCTACAGGTCTATACCAGTCTCCAAGACTTATGGTTCATTGAGAAACCATTGGAATCATATATTCCAGTATACGACTTGTACCGGTCTCAACGGGTTTACTATACTGACCAAGCAGTGTAAACCTTGACCAGGAACTGTCTGAGAATGACAACGTCATGATACTTGTCAATGTCCGTTGCGACGCTTTTGCAACTGTATCATGACTAATCATTCTAGGTCATTACGTCTTTACCATATTATAAGATTCATTATATTAAAGAAACTGCATATATTATTCATAATAATATTGTTTTACAGAAGTATTTACAAGGAAATACAACCGGGAATTGGCGCTGTGAGCACCAACCCCTACAAGTATAGTGAACCATGTTAGTGAATATACAAATGCATTGTCTTATGGAGAATGTTTAGAGGAGCTTTTTCGAGAAAAGACTTACAACAAACAAGTTGTAAAACATCAAGAAAATGAATGGGGTTAAAATACGAAGAGGTAAAGCTGTGGTGGCCCATACAATGATTTCCTCGGCACCATGAAAGAATTATCTGGATTAGGCATAGACTTTGGTGATGAGGTAAATGGCTTAATACTCCTACATATATTACTAGAATCTTGGGAAACGTTCAGATCTGCGATGATAAATTCAGCTCAAATGGGAGAGTCACATTAGAGATGGAAAAAATCAGAATCTTTGAGGAAGAAAAGAGGACGAGAATGTAAGGGACAACATCAGCCTCAACCTTTGAAGTTTTAGTGACTAAGAAGAACAACAGAAAGAGGAGGAGTAAAAGCCGAGGCCCAGGTAGATCAGACAAGAACAGCGGTTCATTAAGAACAAGAGATATAGAATGCAACCATTGTAAAACGAAAGGTCATATGAAGAGGGACAGATATAAATTGAAGAACGAGCAGTCCAAAGACAACAACAAAAGGGATAATGACTCTAACCAAGAAAGAGTTACTATTGCCACCACTGATAAAACCTCTAAAAAATTCTTCATTATCGATGAAGAAAATATTGTGAATCTTGCTAGCCGCGAGACTAGTTGGGTGATAGATATTGGCGCCTCCATATATGCCACATCTCGTAGAGACTTCTTTTCATCTTACACGCTAGGGGACTACGGTGCTGTAAGGATGGGGAATGATGGCCAGTCCAAAACCATCGGTATTGAAGTCATTTGCCTTGAAATAAACAATAGAACAATGCTAGTGTTGAAGAGAGTCAAGCACATCCCAGATATCCGGTTAAACCTGAACTCAACAGGAAAATTGGATGATGAAGGCTTCTGCAGCACCTTTAGTGACGGCACCTGGAAGCTCACTAAAGGATCAATGGTGATAGCTCGAGGTAAGAAAAATTCAACATTATATTTGATGCACGCTAAACTTTCCAATAGTAGCATAATACAGTCAATAGTAATGAGGCACCCGAGCTATGGAATAAAAACTCGGTAATATAAGTCAAACGGGGATGGAACGCAGATGGAATGTTTTTCCCATATTGAAGAACTCACACTTATAGAAGTGTGAACACTACATGGCTGGAAAGTAGAACAGGGTGTCCTTCCAGAGCTCCCCGCCTCAACGAAAACTGGAGGTGTTTGATCTCATACATTCAGATGTATGTGGTATGATGCAGACAAGAACACTTGGTAGGTTACTTTATTTTGTGACATTTATATATGATCATTCAAAGAAGATATGGGTATACACCTTGAAGACGAAAGATCAAGTGTTGAGAGTGTTCAAGAAGTTTCATGCCCTAGTAGCGAGAGAAATCGGCAAGAAACTGAAATGCATCAGAACAGACAATGGTAGAGAGTACAGATGTCCATTTGATCAATATTACAAGTGCAAGGAATCCGACATCAAATGACACCTCCCAAGACACCTCAGCTGAATGGCCTAGCCGAGAGGATGAACAGAACCTTGTGTGAAAGGGCAGAAGCTTGCTCTCACAAGCCAAGCTACCGAAGATATTTTGGGGGGAAGCACTCAGCACAGTCATACATGTTTTGAACCTATCCCCGGTACGCACTAAAAGGTAATGTTCCTAATCAAGTTTGGATAGGAAAAAAAAGGGTCATATGATCACTTACATGTCTTTGGGTGTAAAGTATTTGTACACATCCCAAAGGGCGAGAGATCTAAACTTGATGTAAATACCCGACAATATGTCTTTGGCTATGGTCTGGATGATTTTGGTTACAAGTTGTATGATCTTATTAAGAAGAAGATTCTCAGAAGCCGAGATGTTGTCTTTGTAGAAGATCAGACCATAGAAGATATCAGAAATTAGATAAAGACAATTCCCTTGCAATACAGAAATATTGACGTGAATCCAGAACCTCATACACCGGTGCCAGTACATGTTGAAGATGAGGTTCCCAATCAGGAGGGTACAGGTGTTGAAGCTCCCAGAGATGATGATCATGATCAACCATCAGTACCAGAAGCTACACCAACAGTTCCACAGAGAATGTCTGACAGAGAAAGAAGACATTCAACGAAATAATCTGCATATGAGTATATATTGCTTATTGATGGGGGAGAACCCGAGAGCTGCAAGGAGGATGTGGAAACAGAGAACAAGGAAAAGTGGGAGGAAGTCATGCAAGATGAGATGACGTCTTTGCATGACAATCACACTTTTGAGTTGGTGAAATTGCCAAAACGCAAACGGGCTTTGAAGAACAAATGGGTGTACAGAGTGAAGTAACAGGAACACACTTCACAACCCCGGTATAAAGTCAGACTAGTTGTCTTGTTGGGGTTTTATATGGAATTACAAGGTTAGCACAGCGGAACGCGAAAAAATGATTATTCCGATTTCAAAAAAAAAAAATTTATTGAACAATTAAATAAACTTATTTATTTAATTAACCAATATTTAAATTATGAAATTACAACCCAAGAATCATATTTCTTTTAATTATAAAATTACCCCAAACTTTTGCAAATTAATTATTTTAGTTTTGAATATGTCAATTACATATTTAATTGATTCCAAATCAATCCCAAAATAATTTTTACAATTTTACAACAAAAACAGAATATTTTCTAGAATTGTGCCAACTTCCCAGATTTTTCTCAAAATGCCGAAACAGTAAAAAACTTTAATTAATTATAATTTGGCCCAATTTGTTCAAAACACATCAAGATCAAATCCAATTAATCCCAAATTTTACATGCATTAAATATACATCAAATTAAAATATATATATGAAAAGCCCCAAAATTTGAGTGGGTTAAGAACCTTAATTTCACAAATCACTCAAATTAGGCAATTTACACTAAATTAATAAAATTCAATACTTTAATCTTCAAATTACCACACCAATTAATTCTCACCATCATGAAATTAATAAAGAACAATTCTAGGCTCTTTATGAATGGCTAATTAACCCTAGAATGACAACTTTAATTTTCTAATCAATTTATTAAGATTAATTACATTAATAAGCAAATAAATTAATTCTATATCCATAAACACATCCAACAAATTTAATTACAAACTAAAAGAGTAGAGGCATCATCTTAACTACACAATTGAAGCTAAGAATTATGAAACAATTTTCATGAAGAAGAAGAAAGAAAAATAACTTACAAAATCCAAATTTTGCTTTGATTTTTCCTTTCCTTTTAATCAAATGCTCTCAATTCCCTTTTTTTAGTTTTTGTTGAAGTTGTGTAAGTGTTTGGAAAAATGAAACAAATCCAATTTTGTTCACAATTCCAAATTGCTAATTTTTGCTAATAAAAAATAAACAACAATTATTTATTTTTGTATTAATCTATTGGCACGCATTTTTGGTTTAATTAAAGAAATAATTTAACTTTAAAAAAGTGATAAAATATATTCCAATCAAACCATGTCATTTTCAATTTCATAAAGTTGAAATCATTACTTAAAGATATTTATTTTATAAAATAATTTAATTATTTAACAATTAAATAATTAATTAATAAATTTAAATATCTTAAATATATGTATTATATTTACAATAAATATCTCAAATACATATATCAATTATATAAGTCAAATATCACAATTTGATATTTTATTAATGTGTATTTAATAAAATTAATTATTAAATAAAACACACATTAATTTTGGAAATGACTGTTGAGTCTTGATTACATGTATTTTTCGTTTAACCATTAAATGAGTTATAAATAATCAGTATTATTCATAACAGTTGCCCTAGTGCTCTACGAATATATTTCATTAGTGAGACTCTCTAGATTCAGGCATATCCATCATGAAATCAAATTTCATATCCATAATTCACCCACTTATAAATTATGATGAACACGAATAAACTCACTGAATCATACATGTCGAGATCACTGCATACTTATAATCTATCCGTCATAGGTATCCGAATTAATCCAGAGATACAGATACAAACATCAAATCTCTATAGATATAATCACGTCGATGTTTCTATTAACAATCCCTCAAATAACACTTAGAACTTATTTCTACAGTGTACCACGGGCCCATGGTCTTAACAGATTACTAATTCCATATTGAATACATATGCTATGTACACAGAGATGACGGATCCTTTCTTGATACACACGGGATATCCTGAGCATCAGTCCACACCCAACAAACAGGCAAAGGTCTGATCTAAATAGATCGGAGATGTGACTACCATCTAAGTGTGGAGGATAACTCAGATATCCACAGTGGTATCTCAAGTCAAAGAATCACTATGCACACTCAACCCGAGAAGATTCTTATTGACGTTGGTGTACCATCCATTAAGAATGTTCGGTGAGTCATTCAGTGTTTATCCGCTATAAACACTTACATGTTTATACGAGTCTCTAAGACTCATGGTTCACTGAGAAACAATTGGAATCTTTGTTTCCAATATACGACATGTACCAGTCTTAACGGGTTTACTTTACTAACTAAGTAGTATAAACCTTGACCGGGAACTGTCTAAGAATGACAATGTCATGATACAACTCATTGTCAGTTGCGACACTTTTACAACAGTATCATAACTAATCATTCTAAGGCCGGTTACGTCTTTACCATGTTAAAGAAGAAGTTATATAAAAGAAACTGTTTTTTTTTATTCATAATAAAACGTTATATTAGTATTTATAAGGAAATACATAATAAAATTGGCGCTTAGAACACCAACCCTAACAAAATCTCCCACTTGCTCTAGTGACAATATCGATTGTATCTAATGCCCATCGACTCCACATGTTTATCAAATAACTTCGGAGGTATGGCCTTCGTAAGCAGGTCTGCTATATTATCTGCACTCGGTACCTTACACAAAATAATGTCCCCTCGCGACCCAATCTCTCGAATGATGTGATATTTTCGTTCTAGATGTTTCGACTTCTGATGCGCCCTTTGTTCTTTTACTTACGTAATGGCTCCAGTATTATCACAGAATAACATAATCGGATTCTCGATACTTGGGACAACTCTCAATTCTGTGATAAAGTTCCTAACATATACAGCTTCCTTTGCAGCTTCAGAAGCTGCAATATAATCCGCCTCTATGGTGGAATCAACTATTGAACTGCACCCTCGTTAAGGGTAAACACGAATCCTGATGTAGAATTTCTATCATCATGATTTGATTGGAAATCGGAATCCTTATACCCATTAACTTGAAGTTCATTTCCTCCATAAATAATAAACTTATCCTTAGTACCTTTAAGATACTTGAAGATATGTTTAATGGCCATCTAATGGTCATTTCCTAAATTGGACTGATATCTGATCGTCACACTAACTGCGAAGCTGATATCAGGCCTAGTATATAACATGGTATACATATGCTGCCCAAAGATGAAGCATAAGGTTGATTAGACATTCTAATCTTCTCATCTTCTGTTTGCGGACACATCTTCTTTGAAAGATGTAAGCCATGTCTGAATTATATGTTTGTTGTCTTACAGTTACCAAAATTATACTGTTCTAAGATCTTATCTATGTACGTAGGTTGGGATAACCCAACAAGCTTCCTTTCTCTATCTCTATAGAGTTTTATGCCTAATACATAAGAAGCTTCACCCAGGTCCTTCATAGAGAAATTCTTACAAAGGTAAGCTTTGACGCCTTATATCATCCCAAATCATTCCCAATGATAAGGATGTCGTCAACATAGAGAATTAGAATACTACCATACTCCCACTGGCCTTTTGATATACACATGATTCTTCCAAATTCTTGAGAAAACCAGACAATTTGATTATCTCATCAAATCAAAGATTCAAACTTCGTGAAGCCTGTTTAAGTCCATAAATAGACTTCTTCAGCTTGCATACCATGCTCGAGTTCTCGCTGGATACAAAACCTTCTGACTGTTCCATATAGATTTCTTCATTAAGAAATCCATTTAGAAAAGCCATTTTGACTTCCATTTGCCAAATCTCGTAATCATGATATACGGTAAGTAACAATAAAATCCTGATGGACTTCAGCATAGCAACTGGAGAAAAAGTTTCATCGTAGTCGACACCAGGTCACTGCGAGTAACCTTTAACTACCAGTCGGACCTTAAATATTTCAACATTTCCATCGAGCCCTCGCTTCCTCTTGTAAATCCATTTACAACCGATAGGAAGAATTCCTTCGGGAAGCGGAACCAACTTCCAAACTTGATTCTCATGCATAGAGTCCATCTCGGATTTCATGACGTCTTGCCACTTCACGGAGTCGATATCCAACATCGATTCTCCATTGGTAAAAGGGTTAGTCTCTTCCACTAAGAGATCATCGAGACCCTTTTCTTGTATCAAATACAAGCGATCATAGATACTCTTTGTGACATATGGAGTGTGTTTGTTGAAGGTTATTTATCTACTTGAACTACAAGTTCCTCCATTAGTTTGTTGGTTCTAGGTTGTACTTCATCAAGTTCAACCTGTCTATGATCACCACCTTCAGCCAAAAATTCTATTTCTAGAAATTTTGCGTAGCGAGCTACGAACACATTTCGATGATTGATATCATAGTACAAATATCCTTTCGTATTTGAAGGATATCCAACAAACCAAAACTTCTGCCCTTGAGGCAAAAGCTTATCAGGCTGAGCCATTCTGACATAAGCAGGACACCCCCAAATCTTAATATAACTAAGATTTGGTTTCCTACCGGTCCATATCTCATACGGAGTCATAGAAACAGCCTTGGAAGGAATCTTGTTCAAAAGATGTGCGGTAGTTAAAAGAGCATAACCCCATAAGTAATAGGATAAATGTGTATAACTCAACATCGATCGGACCATATCAATTAAAGTCTGATTTCTCCTCTCAACACTCCATTATATTGCGGAGTACCGGAAAGAGTATATTGAGCGAGAATCCCATTCTCTTTTAAATAATTAGTAAACTCTCCACTCATATATTCACCGCCTCGATCAGATTAAAATCATTTAACCAGTTTGTTTCTCAACTTCATTTCAGAATTCTTTGAACTTTTCAAAGGTTTTCGATTTATATCTCATCAAATAGACATAATCGTACCGTGACAGATCATCATAAAAATGACGAAGTAAGAAAAACCACTATGAGTAGTTTGACTTAATGGACCACATACATCAGCATGTGCGAGTTCCAACAAGTCATAGGCTCGGTGTCCAACATCTGAAAATGAGGCTTTGGTCATTTTACCCCGAATACAAGATTCGCAAGTTGGATAAGGTTCATTGGTGAGATCATGTATCAAACTATTCTTAATCAATTGTTACATGACCTAACCTCATGTGCCATAGTTTAGTATTATTTATATCAGATTTTTTATGTTTATTTATTCCAGTATTAAAGATATCTTGTGAGGTGTGCAATATGTAATGACCATGCTTGTTTTGACAACAAATGATCTGAATATACTACTATCATATAAATACAAAGAACGATTTTTAATATTCACATTATAACCTTCAGTATCTAATACAAAATGGCATAATATTCGCCACACATCCTGGCACAAAGTAGCAGTCATGTAACAAAAGTCTCCCACTGGGTAAGGGAATCTCATATATGCCTACTGTAACTGCATCCAGAGAGTCGCCACTCCCGAATCACAACTGCATCTCCCTAAATTTTAGCCGTCTACTTCTCTTCAGCACCTGCAACGTATTGCAAATGTGAATATGACAAGCAGAATCCAAAATCCAATTAGATGTCATAGCTTCACAAGCCAAAGAGATATCAATAATAGGAAAAATAAAAGTACCTAATGTCGATGCTCTTTCTTTCTTGAGTTGCACAAGATGGTCCGGCCAGTTACGTTTCCAGTGCCCGAATTTCTAGCAGTGGTGGCACTTGTCATCAAAAGCTCTCTTGGGCTTCGTCGTCTTACCCTGCAGAGGACTATTGAAACCCTTCTTCTTCTTTCTTTTAGACTTATTACCCTTCGACTTGGATTGGGAAGAAGCAGAAAGTGAATTGGGTTTCGGAAGGTGAGTCGGAACTCCCTTTCCTTAAATCTTCCTCTGATGTGAGAAGTATCCTATGCAACTCACGTAAGAATAGTGAATCACATTCATGTTGAAGTACATGGCGAACTAGCGATATGAAGCCGTGAGTGAACTGAGAATGACACTACGATCGAGAGTCCCATTGAGAGGGAAATCCTGCCGCCTCAACTGCTCGATCAAATCGATCAAGCGGGCTCACAGCCTTCCCCACATCAAATTTAGAATGGAATAATTCCATCGAAATTTTATGAACAATGACTTGTTCCTGGTTCATGAATGATTCACGAAGTTGTGTCATCATGTTATATGCATCGTGCATCTCATAATAAGTCCTCTTAAACTCAGAAGAAAGAGAACTCAAGATAATGATTTAACCCTTAAATCCTATCGCTGGAAAGTCTCACATTCTTTAGGTAATGCGTCGGGTGATATAGCAAGCGGTAATGGACCTTCCAAAATATACCACAGTTTCTCGGAATTGAGGACAATCCTCAAGTCTAATCCGTAAAGTTTTCGGTGCCTTTCAGTTTATTCGTATCAAGCATACGTGTAAAAGGATTGGTTAGAAGTGCCGTCATCGCAAATCCATCAAATAGACAGCGAATCAACGGTAACCATATAAGCAAATAAAAGATTATAACAGTTTCATAATATATCATAAAGCATTAACTAGATCATGGATTTTTAATCTAAAAATGCCCCTCTCACTATTTCATGTAATATTGTAATCTCCAAACAAAATACAAAACATGTGATAATCAAATCATAACATAATAGTGAAAGGTAGACCCTATGAATATATTTTAGCTCACAGCTTTGACACGATCTCGTCTACGTATATTCATTTAGGTAGACAACACATTATCGATCATTCAATAGTGACTCATGGGTTTTCGATCTTGGTCGTTTCTTGTTGTGATAGCATTGGCACATTCACAAAGAGGCGTACCAAGGTCAAACTTGTCAATGATGAATTCAAGATACTTACGTAACCCTGGCAACTTTGGCATATTAAGAATTACGCTTTCGCTTGAATTCACCTAATATCAAATATATCAGGTATAGATAAATTTCTACTGGCCATATCCTCACAGCTTTGGCACGTTATCGGATATAGCCGTAGAAAATTTATCGATAAGCGGTAGTGACAAGGCGAACCAATTAATATGTATCAAATACATATTAAATTATAAACCTTATTTTAAATAGGGATTTTCCGCTAAAGATGTTTTAATTTATTTAATCAAATTAAATAAATACAAGCATGCATTAAAATTAAGATTAAAGTCAATATTGAATTTTCAAGGCATAATCATATATCGGGTTCAAGAATCAGACTCGCTCTGATACCATTTTTGTTGGGGTTTTATATAGAATTACAGGGTTAGCGCAGCGGAACGCGGAAAAACGATTCTTCCGATTTCAAAAATTATTTCTTGGATCAATTAAATAAACTTATTTATTTAATTAACCAATAATTAAATTATGAAATTACAACCCAAGAAGTCATAATTCTTTTAATTATAAAATTACCTCAAACGTTTACAAATTAATTATTTTAGTTTAAAATATGTCAATTACATATTTAATTGATTCCAAATCAATTCCAAAATAATTTTTACAATTTTGAAACAAAACTAGAATATTTTCCAGAAATTACGCCAACTGCCCATATTTTTCTCAAAATGCCGAAACAATCCAAAACTTTAATTAATTACAATTTCACCTAATTTGTCATCAAGATCAAATCCAATTAATCCAAAATTTTACATGCATCAAATATATATCAAATTAAAGCATATATATGAAAAGCTCCGAAATTTAAGTGGGTTAAGAACCCTAATTTCACAAATCACTCAAATTAGGTAATTTACACTAAATTAATAAAATTCAATACTTTAATCTTCAAATTACCACACCAATTATTTCTCACCATCATGAAATTAATTAAGAATAATTCTAGACTAATTATGAATGGCTAATTAACTCTAGAATGGTAACTTTAATTTTCTAATCAATTTATTAAGATAATTACATTAATAAGCAAATAAGTTAATTCTACATGTATAAACACATCCAACAAGCATCCAACAAATTTAATTACAAACTAAAAAGTAGAGGCATCATCTTAACTACACAATTGAAGATAAGAATTATGAAATAATTTTTCTTGAAGAAGAAGAAAGAAAAATAACTTACAAAATCCAAATTTTGCTTTGATTTTTCCTTTCCTTTTAATCAAATGATGTCAACTCACTTTTGTTATTTTTTTTGTTGAAGTTGTGTAAGTGTTTGGAAAAATGAAACAAATCCAATTTTGTTCCCAATTCCAAATTGTCGATTTTTACTAATAAAAATAAACAATAATTATTTATTTTTGTATTAATTCTATTGGCACACATTTTTGGTTAATTAAAGCAACAATTTAACTTTAATAAAGTGATAAAATATGTTCCAATCAAACCATGCCATTTCCAACTTCATAAAGTTGAAATTATTACTTAAAGATGTTTATTTTATAAATTAATTTAATCATTTAATAATTAATTAATTAATTAATTTAAATATCTTAAATATATGTATTATATTTACAATAAAATCTCAAATATATATATCAATGATATAAGTCAAATATCACAATTTGATATTTTATTAATGTGTATTTAATAAAATCAATTATTAAATAAAATAAACATTAATTTTGGAAATGACCGTTGGGTCCCGATTACATGTATTTTTCGTTTAACCATTAAACGGGTTATAAATAATCAGTATTATTCATAACAGTTGCCCTAGTGCTCTACAAGTATATTTCATTAGTGAGACTCTCTAGATTCAGGCATACTATCACGAAATCAAATTTGTGTCCATAATTCACCCACCCGTAAATTATGACGAATACGTATAAACTCACTGAATCATACAAGTCGATGTCACTACATACGTATAATCCCTCCGTCACAAGTATCTGGAGTAATCCAAAGATATGGATACAAACTTCAAATCACTATAGATATAATCACGTCAAAGTTTCTATTAGCAATCTATCAAAAAACACTTAGAATGTATTTCTACAATATACCATGGGCCCATGGATTTAACAGATTGCTAATTCCATATTGAATACCTATGTTCTGTATACAGAGCTGACATATCTCTTTTTGGTGCACACAGGATATCCTGAGCATCAGCCCACATCCAGGTGTGGAGGATAACTCAGATATCCACAGTGGTATCTCAAGTCAAAGAATCACCATGCTCACTCAAACCGAGATGATTCTTTTTGACATTGGTGTACCATCAATTAAGAATCTCCGTTGAGTGGTTCAGTGTTTATCAGCTGTAAACACCTACACGTCTATATGAGTCTCTAAGACTCATGGTTCACTGAGAAACCATCGGAATCCAAGATTCTGATATACGACATGTACCAGTCTCTACGGATTTACTTTACTGACCAAGTAGTGTAAACCTTGACCGGTAACTGTCTAAGAATAACAATGTCATGATACAATTCAATGTCAATTGCGTCGCTTTTGTAACAGTATCATAATTAATCATTCTAAGGTCGGTTACTTCTTTACCATATTAAAAAAGAAGTTATATAAAAGAAATTATTCATTTTATTCATAATAAAACGTTACATTAGTATTTACAATGAAATACATAATAAAATTGGCGCTCAGAGCACCAACCCTAACAGTCAATGGATTCAATCAGAGGAAAGACATTGATTTTGATGAAATCTTCTCTCCAGTTGTGAAGATGTCATCCATCAAAGTGGTACTCAACAGCAAGTCTTGACTTGGAGATCAAGAAAATGGATGTCAAGACCGCATTTCTTCATACGGATCTGGAAGAAGAAATTTATATGGAGCAACCGGAAGGCTTCAGATTCAATGGAAAAGAGGACCATATGTGTAGACTCGTGAAAAGCCTCTATGGTTTGAAACAGGCACCGAAACAATGGTACGTGAAGTTTGAGTCAGTTATGGGGGAGCAAGGATACAAGAAGACTACTTCAGACCATTGTGTTTTCGTTCAGAAATTTCCTGACGATGACTTTATCATCTTACTGCTGTATGTAGATGATATGTTGATAGTTGGCCAAAATCAATCGAGGATTGATGATTTGAAGCAGCAATTGAGTAAATCTTTTAATATGAAAGACTAGAGGCAAGCAAAACAGATTCTTTTTATCCGGATTGACCATGATCAAAAAGCCAAAAAATTATACTTGTCACAAGAGGAGTACATCGAGAAGATATTTCAACGATTTTAGATGGACAAGGCTAAAGCGGTTAGCACTCCTCTTGTTACCCACTTTAGATTGAGTACACAACAGAGTCCCTCTACTGAGACAGAAAAGAAGGAAATGAAACAAGTTTCATACACCTCTACAGTGGGAAGTCTCATGTATGTCATAGTGTGCACAAGGCCAGACTTAGCACAAGCAGTTGGATTGGTCAGCTGATTTATGTCAAACCCTGGAAAAGAACATTGGAATGCTATTAAATGGATAATGTGGTATCTTCGAGGCACATCCAAAATGAGACTATGTTTTGGAAGCAACCTGCCAATGTTAAAAGGCTACACCGATTCAGATATGACGGGTGATATGGATACCCGTAAGTCTACTTCAGGGTATCTAATTACTTTCTCAGGGGGAGCTGTGGCATGGAAGTCAATATTACAGAGATGTGTTGCACTCTCTACAACAGAGGCAGAATTCATTACAATAACATAAGCTTGCAAGGAATTACTATGGATGGAGATATTTTTCCAGGAATTGGGTTCAAGTAGGAGAAGTACACTTTGTATTGCGATAGCCAGAGTGCTATCTACCTTGGTAAAAATTCTACTTTTCACTCGAGGTCAAAACATATCGATGTGAGGTATCACTGTATACGGGACATTCTGAGTTTAAAGCTATTAGAACTTAGAAAGATTCACACTGATGACAATGGTGCTGATATGTTTACAAAAGTTTTATCGAAAAAGAAGCTTGAAATCTGTCGTGCCATAGTCGGGATAACAAAACTCTCCATATAGTCAAATTATGGAGATACAGAGAACTACGATGGGCTTGATCCCAACTCAGAGTACGTTGGCAGTCATACAGATGCAGCCAGGTGTGGATCCTTTTGAGGATCCAGTTTGGGTGATTGATGATTGGCTCAGATTTTGGGGTAAATCTTCACCGATGGGGAGATTTATTGGACTCTAGCATGCATGCAACTTGCATGCATGCTGGCCACCTGCAAGCTTGAAAGTTGGATGCAACAATTTGAAAGTTGGCAACACGATAACATGTTTTTGCCAACTGCCAAAGACATTGCATTGTAGCACACGTTTTTGGCAGTATAAAAAGAGCCCCATAGCTATGTGAAATTCATCCCATAAATACAGAGTGAAACGGAGTAATAGAGAGTAAAGAGAGTAGAGAGTTTTTTTTTTTTTTTTTGTAAAGCTTTGGTTTAAAGCTTTATAATTCTTTTGTTTACGTAATAAAGAAGAATTTTCTCTCACTTCTCCTCTATTGTGTGTGTTTTTATCACAACAGATGTGTTTGAGATTTTGTGTGTGTATTTATAAGAACATGTGGGTAAGATAAATAAACGTACTTAATGACATAATTCTTTAATTTATAAAATATTTTTAAGAGCATTGATACTCATATAAGACGGTAATAAAATGATGGAGTCGTAATATATGTATAAATGAGAGACAAAAATTAATCATAAGTATACATATTATGTTGTTAAAAGTCAATATTAATATATAATACGTAAATTTTATAATCTAGTTTTCGTCAACTTTTTATCGCCACTCTATACGTTTATTATTTTTCTAAAATGAAGTCATTTTGTTTTTGCTAAATAAATGGCCCGTCACTTTTTGTGTGAATATCATTTTCTTTTTTAATGGATATTTCTTTTAGAAAACATATTGCATGAATGTTTGATTACAAATGTATGTCCATCTACAAACTTGTCCCTAGTTATTAAACACTAGTAATTTAAATTGCTAAATTTTAATTAACAATTTAATGTTTCATTTTGTATAAATTTGCATTTTGTAAAATATAAACATATTTAAGGGATTTGATTTCTACCTTCACGAATTTGATTTGAAAGGGAAATTCACGGCGTTTTCTTCCTTATGAGTTGGGGTTTGTACCTACAAAAGCACTTCAACGCTTAAATAAGTTTATGTTGATCTAAGACCAAAAGAAGAGAGACAAAAGAAGGAAGCTGCAGAGAGCTTTAGGAAAGAGGTATGGTTTCTGTAATGTTTTCAGTGAGCTGCGTAGAATAAATGACCAAAAATACCTAATTAATGTGTGAATGCTTTCTTGTTAGATCCTTGGTTTTTGGACTATGCCCTAAATCTAAAGGCATATATCATTTTTCTGATATCTTGCAGCACACGTGTAATGTACTTTTTAGGAGAGCTGGTCTCTTGACTTTTGTTCCTTTACTTAATTTTATTTATTTCCGGATGGATTTCCATAATATTGATATTCAAAAATATTTCCAGTGATGCATTTCCTTTTGATGAATATTTTAAAAAACTTGATATATTTTCGAATTTTAACTATATTTGGAGAACTGCTCATATGGATGATAATTTCCCATTTTTATAAAACAAAAAGAAAAAACAACATTTGCTCAAGATGATAGGTGGGTTTACGATAAGCTATATGGAATCCCTCATTCAATCTTACCCTTGAGTTTAAGTGCCTAAACACCATAATATGTATTGTACTAATCATTAATGAGAAGATTAACTAAAAGGGAGAAGTAATCATGAACCAACGAAAATATAGGGTTTTAATTTTCAACAGAAATTGGAAAACTAGAGCCACCAAAAGTATAAATTTACACACAAAAGTCACAACACAAGTGAAAAAAATATGATGATGATGATGATGATGATGATGATGATGATGATGATGATGATGATGATGATGATGATGATGATGATGATGATGATGATGATGATGATGATGATGTGATGATGATGATGATGATGATGATATGATGATGATGATGATGATGATGATGATGATGATGTGATGATGATGATGATGATGATGATGATGATGATGATGATGATGATGATGCTGATGATGATGATGATGATGCGATGATGATGATGATGATGATGCTGATGATGATGATGATGATGATGATGATGATGATGATGCTGATGATGATGGTGGTGGTGATGATGATGATGATGATGATGATGATGGTGGTGGTGTGGTGGTGGTATTGCTACAATACCCTTGGGTATCAGATACCCAAGGGTTGCCAACATCTAGAAGTTGCATATTCAACGGTCGTAGTTGCAGGTGTGATTTTAGAGGCAGATGCATTGCATGTTATTGCAAAAGTTTCATGTTAAATGGTTTCGTTTTGCATGTTTATTCCTAAAAGTTTCATCTTCCAAATATTACATATTTATTGGTCGAAGTTGCATGTTCAATGGTAGAGGTTGCATATTCAACGGTCATAGTTGCAGGTGTGATTTTCGAGGCAGATGCAAATGCATGTTATTGCTAAAGTTTCATGTTCAATGGTCTCGTTTTGCATGTTTATTGCTAAAAGTTTCATCTTCCAAATATTGCAAATTTATTGGTCAAAGTTGCATGTTCAATGGTAGAAGTTGCATATTCAACGGTCATAGTTGCAGGTGTGATTTTCGAGGCAGATGCAATTGCATGTTATTGCTAAAGTTTCATGTTCAATGGTCTCGTTTTGCATGTTTATTGCTAAAAGTTTCATCTTCCAAATATTGCATATTTATTGGCCAAAGTTGCATGTTTAATGGTAGAAGTTGCATATTCAACGGTCATAGTTGCAGGTGTGATTTTCGAGGCAGATGCAATTGCATGTTATTGCTAAAGTTTCATGTTCAATGGTCTCGTTTTGCATGTTTATTGCTAAAAGTTTCATCTTCAAAATATTACATATTCATTGGTCAAAGTTGCATGTTCAATGGTAGAAGTTGCATATTCAACGGTCATAGTTGCAGGTGTGATTTTCGAGCAGATGCAATTGCATGTTATTGCTAAATTTTCATGTTCAATGGTCTCGTTTTGCATGTTTATTGCTAAAAGTTTCATCTTCCAAATATTGCGTATTTATTGGTCAAAGTTGCATGTTCAATGGTAGAGGTTGCATATTCAACGGTCATAGTTGCAGGTGTGATTTTCGAGCCAGATGCAATTGCATGTATTTGCTAAAGTTTCATGTTCAATGGTCTCGTTTTGCATGTTTATTGCTAAAAGTTTCATCTTCCAAATATTGCATATTTATTGGTCAAAGTTGCATGTTCAATGGTAGAGGTTGCATATTCAACGGTCATAGTTTTAGGTGTGATTTTCGAGGCAGATGCAATTGCATGTTATTGCTAAAGTTTCATGTTCAATGATCTCGTTTTGCATGTTTATTGCTAAAAGTTTCATCTTCCAAATATTGCATATTTATTGGTCAAAGTTGCATGTTCAATGGTATAAGTTGCATATTCAACGGTCATAGTTGCAGGTGTGATTTTCGAGGCAGATGCAATTGCATGTTATTGCTAAAGTTGTTGGTCATTATCTAGGTCCCAAGATCATCAAACAAGCATGATAAAGTGTGAAATAAATCTCAAAGGAGTTTCAGAATACTCACATCGATCAGTTGAGACGATTGAAGACGAACAAAACCATTTTTGGATCCTCCAAGGTGGCGCCAATGACAGCAGTTCACAGCCCACTGTTTTCAGTTTTGAGTCTTGAATTTGAGCTCCGAATCTTCATCGAACGATTCCCGGCTCAAGGATAAGTGTCCCTAACACCTTCATATGTCTCTCGGGAGTGCTAGCTCGCTTGGATTTTGCCACAAAACCCACAAATTTTGTTCCCAAAATTCGGCCAACCCATGGCAGTTCACTGCCATGGGCGTGAGAGTGAGAGAGAGTAATGGAGAGGAAGAAGTGTGTAATAGTTGGTCAAACCTTTTTCAAAAAAGCTTTATATATTTACCATAATAGATATTAAACATTTACCAAATAAATCAATTAAAAAATAAATGGTAAATGCTTCCACCAACTAACACTATTCCAACAACACACATCAACTATTCATAGTCACTTTAATAAAGTGACATGTCTATCAATCAATCAATCACTCACATCAATCAATCACATGTCACATCACTCAAAGTGAAGTTTGATTTGAAGCTTGATGTGACTAATGACTTGACGCTTGATATGACGAATGATTTGACGCTTGATGTGACTTGCGTGCCGCACTCGCGTTCGAAATACGAATGCGCTCGCAATCACACTGGGGCTCGGGTTCGTCAATTCCAAATTAATGATTTATCTGTTGCGTCGTAATTAAATGATTACGCCTAACGAATTCACTATTCATGTCGCTAACGAATTAATTCCAAATTAATTCGTTCGCCCGAATTAAAATCCAATTTCAATTTCGCGTCGAAATCTAATTTCGTTTAATATATCAAATATATTAATTTACCGATTAATTCCAAATTAATCGTTATCTCTCTTTTATTAATACTTTATCCTAGATAAAATATCTCCAAAATTAATCCTAGATTAATTTTCTCTCTCATCGAATTAATCCCAGATTAATTAAAGTGCGAGTCATACTTCATCGGTGTATCATTGGGACGCGACCCAAGAGATCCCCGGATATGTTGGCAGTAAATCGGGTCGTCGGACTATCCGAACACGTACGTACCAAGTACTGCGTTTTACCGATTCACAAGACAAGGTTGGCTTCTAGCAAGTGCCATGCCTACCAATTCTCCGGAAATATTCTTACAGGAATATGTGATCTATATCAAGCGTAGTATACCGTAGTATTGCGTATTTCGATCCAGTATCGGACTGTCACGTGCTAGGCCTGGGGCTGGAGTTGTGTCTGCCCCGTACGAAGCACATGTCGGATCTCTGGTAACTAGTCTCTATAATCAGATATACATGACCTAGTCATAATATCCCGATGGTCGTGCGGCACTTAAGAGTACTAATACCGTATCCTACGTGACATCATCTCCACTATGACTGGAGTGATACTTCCGTCTTGACATCACACCCAATACTCTACGATTCTAATATACCTAGTATCGGCGTACACAGAACCGGTTAAAGCCCTAGACGACCTCAACCAAAGTACATTGATTGTCGTAAGCATTAGCGGTGCAAGTCTCAGGTTAAGACCAAATACACCTACCCTGATGTCGGACTCCCATAGACACATAGTCAAACTACCAATGGGATTCCGATGGGGGTCTATCCAGAGCGAAGCTGTTTCCCGTACCGTCGGTGAAACACAACCTCCTACCGCACTTGCATAAGTATCCAATACTTAAGTATATGAGAACTACGCCGTTGTGCCCTCACAACGCGCACAAGTACGATACTAGTCTTTTACGTATTTATCGATGTCCAATCTCAATAATACTCTGACTAGGGATATTAATGATTTATCCTTCGTTGATTGATATTGTCTCATATCATTCTCAATCAAGGAACAAATCATAAGGACCTCTCATCATTTATACATCTTGGTGATCTAACCACAAATGATAAGAGTGTAATTTCCTTTGTCACATTGTTAATTTGTACAACAACACAATGATCTGTACAAATAGTGACGCTATGGGTCATATCTGTCCAACAATCTCCCACTTGGCCTATAGCCAGTCACTCAAGTGTTTAACACCCGAACTATGTACGGTTTGCTCAAATTGTTGAGAAAAGGTTTCGTCAGCGGATTTGTATGGTTATCGTCTGATGCGATTTATACGATCATTACATCGCCACGATGTATGATCCGAAAGAATCAGATGAATAGTCGAAGTATATATCTGGATCGTTGATGAGACCATTAATTCTTTAGCCTGCGCTGACGCCTAGCTCAGCTGCTAACAGAACTATATCTAATCTAATTAGATTTATTATTGACCCAGATGGCTTCTATTGCTGCCTCAGCTGCTGCAATTATCCGCATTTATTGTTTATTCGGTAACAGTATCTTGCTTCGAAGATTTCCAGCTCATTGTATCGTTATTCTAACTGTATAGTAGCGTTTGTGACTTTCAGTCGTTTTATCGGTTTGGAAACTTGCAGTAGTGATCCCAGTCACTTCAAGTTCTCCTTCTCCATAGATTAAGACAGCATCATTAGATCTTTAAGATTCTAACGGATGTTCTTAACATCAATCCAGTGACCATCACCCAGATTGGCCTGATTGTGAATCCATATGCTCAAAGCGTATGAGACACCAGGTCATGTACATTTTTCAATGTACAAGTTCTCGCAGAGTTTTAACAACTTAATCTATCTCAGTAGATCTTTATTCCTAGAATAAAGGTTGTTACTCCCAAGAATTCTATGGAGAATTTTCTCGAAAGTCAAGCTTTCGCCGACTATTTTATATGGGAATTTCATTTCCAAGAAATGAATATGTTATCATTATTTTATTAAAGGACATTCTTGTCAGTGCGCTCCCACTAACCTTCTTATATACACAAGAATCATTTTCGTTTTGAATTAAATCATAGACCATTATGATTACATCAAAATGATGATTCTAAGAACCTAATGCTTGCTTCAATCCAAACATGGATCGAATAACCTGCAAACCTTGTTTACTGGTTTTAGTACGAAAAAATTATCAGGATGTTATAAACATCCTCCAAAGGGTTTCCATTTAAGGAAAGCGATTTTGATCTTTAACTGACACATTTCATAAATGAAACGTGCAGCTACTGCAAGCATTTCCAAATGGATTTACCGTGGTAACAGGTAAAAGGTTGAACCGTAATCAACACAATGTTGATATCGATACCTTTCCGCTACAAGCCTAGCTTAGTACGTTGGTATGTTGCCATCCATGTATGTCTTCCTTGAAGACTTATACAGTACCTATAGGCACAATGCCTTATGGTACATCAACTAGTGTCCAAACATAGTTGTTATACATGGAATCCATTTTGGACTCATGGCGCTCTGCCATAACGGAAGTCGATACCTTGTATCACTCCTTCATACGTAGTCGGTTGGTATACCTCAACAAGATCGACATCTTTATGAGGTGAGATCAGAAACCCATACCCTAGGTTGTTTTCTGATTCTCTCTGATCTACGCAATTTCTTGTGTATACGAAGATTAATGGTATAGTTTCATCCTTGATGAACTATTTGTGTTCCATTAAGGACTTCGTGCCTGAAACAGTATTACTCCGATTTTCATCGAGTTATACCGTCCTCCCACTGACCACTGCATATCGGTAATCCTCTAAGGAAGACCGCATGGCGAGCAACAATTACAATTGTTCTCTAGTGAGATGTATAAGTACTATACTTATGGTTTTTCCCTAGGATAACCTATATTTGGCACTTATCCGATTTGGTTCTTGTTTGGTATCATCCAAACGTAAGCCTAGCATACCCAAATCAAAAGGAATGTGAAACCCAGTTTCTTTCCCATTCATATCTAATATGAAGTCTGTCAAACAGAATTTACATGGAACCTTATTCAAAATAAGTTTTGCACTGTGTATGCTTATCTTTGAAGGAAAAGGTAGCTCAGAGCGACTCATGATTAACCTTATCATGTCCAACAAAATTCGGTTTCTCCGTATGGACACACCGTCAAACCGACGTGTCTCTGGAGGAGTCCTCATTTGAAAGAATACTATACTCTTTCAAGTATATTTGAAACTTATTGCTTAAGTATTTTCATTTACGGTCTTACCGTGACGATTTAATACTTCAGCCGATCCATTTGTCTATTTCGTGTCGAAACTCTAAAAGTTTCTGATTTGTGTTCTTCAAAAGAAACACATAACCATAACGTGATGCCACATCCGTTAAGGTCACGAAACATTCATATCCACATCTAGCCTAGCTAGATATGGGCCCACTTACTTCACTATGAATAGAGCTATCAGATCGGTGGCACTTGCACTTTTACCAAGTAAACAGTGTTTTAGGTACCTTACCTAATAAACTAGATTCGTAGACTTTATTTGATCAGTCAAATCAGTCCTAGTACCCACTCTTCAAAAGTGTGGATATACGACTCTTGTTAAATTGTGTCCCAGACAACAATGTCACAATTAGTTTCATCTGATCAGATCAGTATGAGCTATTGGTTTGTCATATTATATGTACGATATTTTATTTATATTCAAAATATAAATACCGTTATTCACATCTAATGTGTTTATCTCAATGTCATCTTTATATAATGAAACACTTTAGTGTTCTAGAATATAAAGGTTTATCCATAATGGATTAAACACTGATATAGAGATAATGTTTCTAGTCTAACTAGTTACATTATAACAGTTTCCTAATTTAAGTACATACCCGAAGGTAGTTCCTAAACTTAGGTATCTACGGTCGAAACAGCGACTTTCGTCCCGTTTCTGATTCGCAGATTAACCTCAGCTTGAAGTCAGTATCCTGCTCACAGCGATTCTGAACATCAATACATATATTTTATGTACCATACTAAGTATTTAAAATCCAATTTGAATACTAGTAATGGACATAATTTTGACAAACATACTTAAAGTCAGAGCCTTGCCCTTTCTTTAATTCCTTCGTGTCTGTTTTGTCATTTTTATCTTCCCAGAAGATCATAATGATTTTGTCTTTACCCTTTCTCAATATTTCAGAGTTCTTTGGCCAAGCCTTGGATTTCTAGAATATTGACGTAAAGTGCGCCTTGCGCTATTTAACTAATTGAAAAGTTTGACTTTGTCTCCTTGAGATTAGTCATTAATTCTCCAAGAATTATTAATTGCAAATATAATACTTCTTAAATCTAAGCATAGATTTATCACAAGTATATTGAATTAAGCATTATAAGTCATCATCACATAATATTTCCAAAGATTATGTTCCACTAATTTGCTCAATTCTGGGTTTAGGCATAATAGGTTATCTTATCAAATAAAGTAACTTATTATTTATTTCCAGGACCATCCTGAAATTTCATTCCCAATTTGAAAAATTTAAACCATTTAAATATTGTAATCCAAGATTATATTTAAATGTCCAACTTTTCAATGTTTCTTGATTTTAATAGTCCAACTATTTAATCAATAATTTTAGGTACTATTTATCATAATGATTACAATAATCCAATTATTCAATCAACTATAATATTAATTCAATTATATTGATTACTATAATCCAATTATAAAATCAACTATTTATTGAATTTATTTGAATATAGTCAAACTATATTAATTAAAACAACATTAAATATTAGTCCAACTAATACTTTTAATTATTTGACGAGTGATATTTGTTTGAGCGCGTATGGCGAGTATTTGAACGAATATTGCAAATTCAATTCTTGCCTCCCACTATTTTTCGGAGAGCCTCTAACCCTCTGTCGAGTACTCGGGAAACCGTGTTTCCTAGTGGGCTAGGATCCCGTTAAATGTTACACAATCTTGACTTTGGCCAACAAATTGTATGATAATTAACTAGGTAGATCTCTAAGATCAATTGGATCCAATCCAATTCCTAGGTCCGGTAGGTGGACATCCAAGTCCGAAACATATATCGTATATATGCTTACATATCCAATATGTACCCTAACATTTTTCCTCTAAATCAACTAGGCCTTGGCTTTGGCACAACAAACCTAATGATCCCAGTCAAGCGCGACCCATTGACCATGGAAAGCTTCGTAATCAATGTCGAGTGACAAGAAGCGGTCTTGACTTTGGCCAACAAACCACAACTTGGACAAGACACCGATATAGAACAAAACTCTCGTGATTCAAACACATCTTCGACGGACAAAGGGCTTGACTTTGGCCAACAACCCAATGCCAATCTCGGATCTTGAGTAAGAAACACTCAATGGAAGGAAAAACGCATGATATTGAGCGAGGGTTTTTCGCGTGCAAATTGGCTACCAATTTATTATCTTTGTTAAGGTCTCATCATCATACACCCTTAAACATGCATTCTAAATACATAATAAAGCGCATATGAAAATAAATAATAATGATATACGGATGGATACTTAACACATTGATCCTAGATCAAATCTCTCCCTTTCTCTCTCAAGCTAGCACTTGTATTACTTCTACCCGTTACACTACACTTCTAAAGAAACCTCATTTACATTGAGGGGAATATGTGAGAAGAGAATACAAAGAGACTAAAGGTGATAAGGCTGGACACGCAGGTCCAATTTAATAAATCAAATTTATTACAACAATTTCCAAAATTGCCCCCACCCGACTAATATCCATCCGATATACATTATTCATTCATCACAACCATGTATTCACATAAAGCATGTTATCAATCAATCTAATCAAATTAATTAATCTGATAATTAGTGATCATCCAATGTTCAAACAACGATTTGATTTTGTTCGAGTCAAACTCGTTTTGCGAATAAGTACTCAAAGTACGAATTCTCGAATTAAATTAAACTACGTCATTAAATCCAATTTAATATGCATTCAATTCTAATTCGTTATTTAATTCCAAATTAAATATTACACTTTAATAATAAACCTTTTACGACTTAAATTCCAAATTTAATCATAACGCGTCTCAAAGACCGATTAACGTCCAACGTCAATTCAATTAAAGTCTAATGGGCTTTTAATTGATTTCTTAAGGCGTGGACTTTTGGTCAACTCGGGTCAATCCGAATAACCAAAATCCAATCCGGGATTTACCCCATAAGCCCATAAATCAATCTTGGCCCATTAGGCCCAATTAAACTTTAAAGGTTCATTAAGTCACAATTGGGCTTAGCAGAAGTGGTTTTGGGCCCAATTGGATCCAATCCAACTTGCCTAAACCAACTTTGTACAACAAAACCCAATAAGCCCATTTACAACTTTTAAAAGCCCAAATTCAATTTAAAGCCCAATTAATTAAATTCATAAAATCCAATTTCATAATATAATTAACCTAAAGTGCAAATCATGATTAATCACCTAGATCGATATTTCCGAAACATCAAATTAGCCCAATTAATCATGCTTAACATCATCATCACATGTCCAACACATAAATGAAAAACCAAACTCATTTACATGCTTCTATGTCTCGGCCAAGGAAGGTAATTTTGTCCGATTTGAATTCAATCCGATTAATTACACAATCGACAACGAATTAACTTCCCGAATGATTTCATACACATCTAATGTTCATAAAATCAAAATTCCAAGACATTAAAGGGCATTATCAATTCGGCCAACATATGGAATTTAGGGTTTCAATTTAAAATTAAATCCAATTCAATCTCAAATTAACATCATCCAAGATGATTCCAACTCATCAAATGAACCAAAATCAAAATTCCATGGATTCCAAATTTAATCACATTCGGCCAAGATATAAAATTTGGGGAAAATTATTCCAAATGAATTTTCAACAAATTGATCCAACCAATATGCAATTAAACATGTTATAAGCATACTCAAACAATCAATTCATTCAAATCATGCTCCAAATAAATTTACCCAAATTTTAAGCCCTACAATTTCATGCTTGCACCTAGGCTCTTGATGCCATTGTTGGTGATTATCTAGGTCCCAAGATCATCAAACAAGCATGATAAAGTGTGAAATACATCTCAAAGGAGTTGCGGAATACTCACATCGATCGGTTGAGACGATTGAAGACGAACAAAACCATTTTTGGATCCTCCAAGGTGGCGCCAATGACAGCAGTTCACAGCCTACTATTTTCAGTTTTGAGTCTTGAATTTGAGCTCCGAATCTTCATCGAACGATTCCCGGCTCAAGGTTAAGTGTCCCTAACACCTTCATATGTCTCTCAGGAGTGCTAGCTCGCTTGGATTTTGCCACAAAACCCATAAATTTTGTTCCCAAAATTCGGCCAACCCATGGTAGTTCACTGCCATGGGCGTGAGAGTGAGAGAGAGCAATGGAGAGGAAGAAGTGTGTAATAGTTGGTCAAACCTTTTTCAAAAAGTCTTTATATATTTACCATAATATATATTAAACATTTACCAAATAAATCAATTAAAAAATAAATGGTAAATGCTTCCACCAACTAACACTATTCCAACAACACACATCAACTATTCATAGTCACTTTAATAAAGTGACATGTCTATCAATCAATCAATCACTCACATCAATCAATCAAATGTCACATCACTCAAAGTGACGTTTGATTTGACGCTTGATGTGACGAATGACTTGACGCTTGATGTGACGAATGATTTGACGCTTGATGTGACTTGCGTGCCGCACTCGTGTTCGAAATACGAATACGCTCGCAATCACACTCGGGCTCGGGTTCGTCAATTCCAAATTAACGATTTATCCATTGCGTCGTAATTAAATGATTACGCCTAGCTAATTCACTATTCATGTCGCTAACGAATTAATTCCAAATTAATTCGTTCGCCCGAATTAAAATCCAATTTCAATTCCGCGTCGAAATCTAATTTCGTTTAATATATCAAATATATTAATTTACCGATTAATTCCAAATTAATCGTTATCTCTCTTTTATTAATATTTTATCCTAGATAAAATATCTCCGAAATTAATCCTAGATTAATTTTCTCTCTCATCGAATTAATCCCAGATTAATTAAAGTGTGAGTCATACTTCATCGGTGTATCATTGGGACGCGACCCAAGAGATCCCCGGATATGTTGGCAGTAAATCGGGTCGTCGGACTATCCGAACACGTACGTACCAAGTACTACGTTTTACCGATTCACAAGACAAGGTTGGCTTCTAGCAAAGCGCCATGCCTACCCAATTCTCCGGAAATATTCTTACAGGAATATGTGATCTATATCAAGCGTAGTATACCGTAGTGTTGCGTAATTCGATCCAGTATCGGACTATCACGTGCTAGGCCTGGGGCTGGAGTTGTGTCTGCCCCGTACGAAGCACATGTCGGATGTCTGGTAACTAGTCTCTATAATCAGATATACATGACCTAGTCATAATATCCCGATGGCCGCGCAGCACTTAAGAGTACTAATACCGTATCCTACGTGACATCATCTCCACTATGACTGGAGTGATACTTCCGTCTTGACATCACACCCAATACTCTACGATTCTCAATATACCTAGTATCGGCGTACACAGAACCGGTTAAAGCCCTAGACGACCTCAACCAAAGTACATTGATTGTCGTAAGCATTAACGGTGCAAGTCTCAGGTTAAGACCAAATACACCTACCCTGATGTTGGACTCCCATAGACACATAGTCAAACTACCAATGGGATTCCGAGGGGGTCTATCCAGAGAGAAGCTGTTTCCCGTACCGTCGGTGAAACACAACCTCCTACCGTACTTGCATAAGTATCCAATACTTAAGTATATGAGAACTACGCTGTTGTGGCCTCACAACGCGCACAAGTACGATACTAGTCTTTTAAGTATTTATCGATGTCCAATCTCGATAATACTCTGACTAGGGATATTTAATGATTTATCCTTCGTTGATTGATACTGTCTCATATCATTCTCAATCAAGGAACAAATCATAAGGACCTCTCATCATTTATACATCTTGGTGATCTAATCACAAATGATAAGAGTGCAATTTCCTTTGTCTCATAGTTAATTTGTACAACAACACAATGATCTGTACAAATAGTGACGCTATGGGTCATATCTGTCCAACAAAAGTTTCATGTTCAATGGTCTCGTTTTGCATGTTTATTGCTAAAAGTTTCATCTTCAAAATATTACATATTCTTGGTCAAAGTTGCATGTTCAATGGTAGAAGTTGCATATTTAACGGACATAGTTGCAGGTGTGATTTTCAAGGCAAATGCAATTGCATGTTATTGCTAAAGTTTCATGTTCAATGGTCTCGTTTTGCATGTTTATTGCTAAAAGTTTCATCTTCAAAATATTACATATTTATTGGTCGAAGTTGCATGTTCAATGGTAGAGGTTGCATATTCAACGGTCATAGTTGCAGGTGTGATTTTCGAGGCAGATGCAATTGCATGTTATTGCTAAAGATTCATGTTCAATGGTCTCGTTTTGCATGTTTATTGCTAAAAGTTTCATCTTCGAAATATTACATATTTATTGGTCAAAGTTGCATGTTTAATGGTAGAAGTTGCATATTCAACGGTCATAGTTGCAGGTGTGATTTTCGAGTTTCATGTCCAAAGATTTCGTTTTGCATGTTCATTGCTAAAAGTTTTAACTTCGACATATTGCATATTTATTGGTCAAAGTTGCATGTTAATGGTAGACGTTGCATATTCAACGGTCATAGTTGCAGGTGTGATTTTCGAGTTTCATGTCCAATGGTTTCGTTTTGCATATTTATTGCTAAAAGTTTTAACTTCGAAATATTGCATATTTATTGTCAAAGTTGCATGTTTAATGGTAGAAGTTGCATATTCAACGGTCATAGTTGCATGTGTGATTTTCGAGTTTCATGTCCAATGGTTTCGTTTTGCATGTTTATTGCTAATGGTTTCATCTTCGAAATATTGCATATTTATTAGTCAAAGTTGCATGTTTAATGGTAGAAGTTGCATATTCAACGGTCATAGTTGCAGGTGTGATTTTCGAGTTTCATGTCCAATGGTTTCGTTTTGCATATTTATTGCTAAAAGTTTCACTTCGACATATTGCATATTTATTGGTCAAAGTGCATGTTTAATGGTAGAAGTTCATATTCAATGGTCATAGTTGCAGGTGTGATTTTCGAGTTTCATGTCCAATGGTTTCGTTTTGCATGTTTATTGCTAAAAGTTTCATCTTCAAAATATTGCATACTTATTGGTCAAAGTTGCATGTTCAATGGTAGAAGTTGCAAATTCAACGGTCATAGTTGCAGGTGTGATTTTCGAGTTTCATGTCCATGGTTTCGTTTTGCATGTTTATTGCTAAAAGTTTCATCTTCGAAATATTGCATACTTATTGGTCAAAGTTGCATGTTCAATGGTTGAAGTTGATATTCAACGGTCATAGTTGCAGGTGGGATTTTCGAGTTTCATGTCAATGGTTTCGTTTTGCATGTTTATTGCTAAAAGTTTCATCTTCGAAATATTGCATACTTATTGGTCAAAGTTGCATGTTCAATGGTAGAAGTTGCATATTCAACGGTCATAGTTGCAGGTGTGATTTTCAAGTTTCATATCCAATGGTTTCGTTTTTCATGTTTATTGCTAAAAGTTTCATCTTCAAAATATTACATATTTATTGGTCAAATTGCATGTTTAATGGTAGAAGTTGCATATTCAACGGTCATAGTTGCAGGTGTGATTTTCGAGTTTCATGTCCAATGGTTTCATTTTTCATAATTATTGCTAAAAGTTTTAACTTCGAAATATTGCATATTTATTGGTCAAAGTTGCATGTTTAATTTTAGAAGTTGCATATTCAATGGTCATAGTTGCAGGTGTGATTTTCGAGTTTCATGTCCAATGATTTCGTTTTGCATGTTTATTGCTAAAAGTTTCATCTTCGAAATATTGCATATTTATTGGTCAAAGTTGCATGTTTAATGGTAGACGTTGCATATTCAACGGTCATAGTTGCAGGTGTGATTTTCGAGTTTCTTGTCCAATGGTTCGTTTTGCATGTTTATTGCAAAAAGTTTTAACTTCGAAATATTGCATATTTATTGGTCAAATTGCATGTTTAATGGTAGACGTTGCATATTCAACGGTCATAGTTGCAGGTGTGATTTTCGAGCATTAGCAATTACATGTTATTGCTAAAGTTTCATATTCAATTTTTCTCGTTTTGCATGTTTATTGCTAAAAGTTTCATCTTCGAAATATTGCATATTCATTGGTCGAAGTTGCATGTTCAATGGTAGAGGTTGCATATTCAACGGTAATAGTTGCAGGTGTGATTTTCGAGGCAGATGCAATTGCAAGTTATTGCTAAAGTTTCATGTTCAATGGTCTCGTTTTGCATGTTTATTGCTAAAAGTTTCTTCTTCAAAATATTGCATATTTATTGGTCGAAGTTGCATGTTCAATGGTAGAAGTTGCATATTCAACGGTCATAGTTGCAGGTGTGATTTTCGAGGCAGATGCAATTGCATGTTATTGCAAAAGTTTCATGTTCAATGGTCTCGTTTTGCCTGTTTGTTGCTAAAAGTTTCATCTTCCAATTATTGCATATTTATTGGTCAAAGTTGCATGTTTAATGGTAGAAGTTGCATATTCAACGGTCATAGTTGCAGGTGTGATTTTCGAGTTCCATGTCCAATAGTTTCGTTTTGCATGTTTATTGCTAAAAGTTTCATCTTCGAAATATTGCATACTTATTGGTCAAAGTTGCATGTTTAATGGTAGACGTTGCATATTCAACGGTCATAGTTGCAGGTGTGATTTTCGAGTTTCTTGTCCAATGGTTTCGTTTTGCATGTTTATTGTAAAAAGTTTTAACTTCGAAATATTGCATATTTATTGGTCAAAGTTGCATGTTTAATGGTAGACGTTGCATATTCAACGGTCATAGTTGCAGGTGTGATTTTCGAGCAGATGCAATTACATGTTATTGCTAAAGTTTCATATTCAATGGTCTCGTTTTGCATGTTTATTGCTAAAAGTTTCATCTTCGAAATATTGCATATTCATTGGTCGAAGTTGCATGTTCAATGGTAGAGGTTGCATATTCAATGGTCATAGTTGCAGGTGTGATTTTTGAGGTAGATGCAATTGTATGTTATTGCTAAAGTTTCATGTTCAATGGTCTCGCTTTGCATGTTTATTGCTAAAAGTTTCATCTTCCAAATATTGCGTATTTATTGGTCAAAGTTGCATGTTCAATGGTAGAGGTTGCATATTCAACGGTCATAGTTGCAGGTGTGATTTTCGAGTTTCATGTCCAATGATTTCGTTTTGCATGTTTATTGCTAAAAGTTTCATCTTCGAAATATTGCATATTTATTGGTCAAAGTTGCATGTTTAATGGTAGACGTTGCATATTCAACGGTCATAGTTGCAGGTGTGATTTTCGAGTTTCATGTCCAATGGTTTCGTTTTGCATATTTATTGCTAAAAGTTTTAACTTCGAAATATTGCATATTTATTGGTCAAAGTTGCATGTTTAATGGTAGAAGTTGCTTATTCAACGGTCATAGTTGCATGTGTGATTTTCGAGTTTCATGTCCAATGGTTTCGTTTTGCATATTTATTGCTAAAAGTTTTAACTTCGACATATTGCATATTTATTGGTCAAAGTGCATGTTTAATGGTAGAAGTTTCATATTCAACGGTCATAGTTGCAGGTGTGATTTTCGAGTTTCATGTCCAATGATTTCGTTTTGCATGTTTATTGCTAAAAGTTTCATCTTCGAAATATTACATATTTATTGGTCAAAGTTGCATGTTTAATGGTAGACGTTGCATATTCGACGGGCATAGTTGCAGGTGTGATTTTCGAGTTTCATGTCCAATGGTGTCGATTTGCAAGTTTATTGCAAAAAGTTTTAACTTCGAAATATTGCATATTTATTGGTCAAAGTTGCATGTTGAATGGTAGAAGTTGCATATTCAACGGTCATAGTTGCAGGTGGGATTTTCGAGTTTCATGTCCAATGGTTTCGTTTTGCATGTTTATTGCTAAAAGTTTCATCTTCGAAATATTGCATACTTATTGGTCAAAGTTGCATGTTCAATGGTAGAAGTTGCATATTCAACGGTCATAGTTGCAGGTGTGATTTTTGAGTTTCATGTCCAATGGTTTCGTTTTGCATGTTTATTGCTAAAAGTTTCATCTTCAAAATATTACATATTTATTGGTCAAATTGCATGTTTAATGGTAGAAGTTGCATATTCAACGGTCATAGTTGCAGGTGTGATTTTCGAGTTTCAAGTCCAATGGTTTCATTTTTCATATTTATTGCTAAAAGTTTTAACTTCGAAATATTGCATATTTATTGGTCAAAGTTGCATGTTTAATTTTTGAAGTTGCATATTCAACGGTCATAGTTGCAGGTGTGATTTTCGAGTTTCATGTCCAATGATTTCGTTTTGCATGTTTATTGCTAAAAGTTTCATCTTCGAAATATTGCATATTTATTGGTCAAAGTTGCATGTTTAATGTTAGACGTTGCATATTCAACGGTCATAGTTGCAGGTGTGATTTTCGAGTTTCTTGTCCAATGGTTTCGTTTTGCATGTTTATTGCAAAAAGTTTTAACTTCGAAATATTGCATATTTTTTTGTCAAAGTTGCATGTTTAATGGTAGACGTTGCATATTCAACGGTCATAGTTGCAGGTGTGATTTTCGAGCAGATGCAATTACATGTTATTGCTAAAGTTTCATATTCAATGGTCTCGTTTTGCATGTTTATTGCTAAAAGTTTCATCTTCGAAATATTGCATATTCATTGGTCGAAGTTGCATGTTCAATGGTAGAGGTTGCATATTCAACGGTCATAGTTGCAGGTGTGATTTTCGAGGCAGATGCAATTGCATGTTATTACTAAAGTTTCATGTTCAATGGTCTCGTTTTGCATGTTTATTGCTAAAAGATTCATCTTCAAAATATTGCATATTTATTGGTCGAAGTTGCATGTTCAATGGTAGAAGTTGCATATTCAATGGTCATACTTGCAGGTGTGATTTTCGAGGCAGATGCAATTGCATGTTATTGCAAAAGTTTCATGTTCAATGGTCTCGTTTTGCATGTTTATTGCTAAAAGTTTCATCTTCCAAATATTGCATATTTATTGGTCAAAGTTACATGTTTAATGGTAGAAGTTGCATATTCAACGGTCATAGTTGCAGGTGTGACTTTCGAGTTTCATGTCCAATGGTTTCGTTTTGCATATTTATTGCTAAAAGTTTTAACTTCGAAATATTGCATATTTATTGGTCAAAGTTGTTTGTTTAATGGTAGAAGTTGCATATTCAACGGTCATAGTTGCATGTGTGATTTTCGAGTTTCATGTCCAATGGTTTCGTTTTGCATGTTTATTGCTAAAAGATTCATCTTCGAAATATTGCATATTTATTAGTCAAAGTTGCATGTTTAATGGTAGAAGTTGCATATTCAACGGTCATAATTGCAGGTGTGATTTTCGAGTTTCATGTCCAATGGTTTCGTTTTGCATATTTATTGCTAAAAGTTTTAACTTCGACATATTTAATATTTATTGGTCAAAGTGCATGTTTAATGGTAGAAGTTTCATATTCAACGGTCATAGTTGCAGGTGTGATTTTCGAGTTTCATGTCCAATGATTTCGTTTTGCATGATTATTGCTAAAAGTTTCATCTTCGAAATATTACATATTTATTGGTCAAAGTTGCATGTTTAATGGCAGACGTTGCATATTCGACGGTCATAGTTGCAGGTGTGATTTTCGAGTTTCATGTCCAATGGTGTCGTTTTGTATGTTTATTGTAAAAAGTTTTAACTTCGAAATATTGCATATTTATTGGTCAAAGTTGCATGTTTAATGGTAGAAGTTGCATATTCAACGGTCATAGTTGCAGGTGTGATTTTCGAGTTTCATGTCCAATGGTTTCGTTTTGCATGTTTATTGCTAAAAGTTTCATCTTCGAAATATTGCATATTTATTAGTCAAAGTTGCATGTTTAATGGAAGACGTTGCATATTCAACGGTCATAGTTGCAGGTGTGATTTTCGAGTTTCATGTCCAATGGTTTCGTTTTGCATATTTATTGCTAAAAGTTTTAACTTCGAAATATTGCATATTTATTGGCCAAAGTTGCATGTTTAATGGTAGAAGTTGCATATCAACGGTCATAGTTGCATGTGTGATTTTCGAGTTTCATGTCCAATGGTTTCGTTTTGCATGTTTATTGCTAAAAGTTGCATCTTCGAAATATTGCATATTTATTAGTCAAAGTTGCATGTTTAATGGTAGAAGTTGCATATTCAACGGTCATAGTTGCAGGTGTGATTTTCGAGTTTCATGTCCAATGGTTTCGTTTTGCATATTTATTGCTAAAAGTTTTAACTTCGACATATTGCATATTTATTGGTCAAAGTGCATGTTTAATGGTAGAAGTTTCATATTCAACGGTCATAGTTGCAGGTGTGATTTTCGAGTTTCATGTCCAATGATTTCGTTTTGCATGATTATTGCTAAAAGTTTCATCTTCGAAATATTACATATTTATTGGTCAAAGTTGCATGTTTAATGGCAGACGTTGCATATTCGACGGTCATAGTTGCAGGTGTGATTTTCGAGTTCATGTCCAATGGTGTCGTTTTGTATGTTTATTGTAAAAAGTTTTAACTTCGAAATATTGCATATTTATTGGTCAAAGTTGCATGTTTAATGGTAGAAGTTGCATATTCAACGGTCATAGTTGCAGGTGTGATTTTCGAGTTTCATGTCCAATGGTTTCGTTTTGCACGTTTATTGCTAAAAGTTTCATCTTCGAAATATTGCATATTTATTAGTCAAAGTTGCATGTTTAATGGAAGACGTTGCATATTCAACGGTCATAGTTGCAGGTGTGATTTTCGAGTTTCATGTCCAATGGTTTCGTTTTGCATATTTATTGCTAAAAGTTTTAACTTGGAAATATTGCATATTTATTGGCCAAAGTTGCATGTTTAATGGTAGAAGTTGCATATTCAACGGTCATAGTTGCATGTGTGATTTTCGAGTTTCATGTCCAATGGTTTCGTTTTGCATGTTTATTGCTAAAAGTTGCATCTTCGAAATATTGCATATTTATTAGTCAAAGTTGCATGTTTAATGGTAGAAGTTGCATATTCAACGGTCATAGTTGCAGGTGTGTTTTCGAGTTTCATGTCCAATGGTTTCGTTTTGCATATTTATTGCTAAAAGTTTTAACTTCGACATATTGCATATTTATTGGTCAAAGTGCATGTTTAATGGTAGAAGTTTCATATTCAACGGTCATAGTTGCAGTGTGATTTTCGAGTTTCATGTCCAATGATTTCGTTTTGCATGTTTATTGCTAAAAGTTTCATCTTCGAAATATTACATATTTATTGGTCAAAGTTGCATGTTTAATGGTAGACGTTGCATATTCGACGGTCATAGTTGCAGGTGTGATTTTCGAGTTTCAAGTCCAATGGTGTCGTTTTGCATGTTTATTGCAAAAAGTTTTAACTTCGAAATATTGCATATTTATTGGTCAAAGTTGCATGTTGAATGGTAGAAGTTACATATTCAACGGTCATAGTTGCTGGTGGGATTTTCGAGTTTCATGTCCAATGGTTTCGTTTTGCATGTTTATTGCTAAAAGTTTCATCTTCGAAATATTGCATACTTATTGGTCAAAGTTGCATGTTCAATGGTAGAAGTTGCATATTCAACGGTCATAGTTGCAGGTGTGATTTTCGAGTTTCATCTCCAATGATTTCGTTTTGCATGTTTATTGCTAAAAGTTTCATCTTCAAAATATTGCATATTTATTGGTCAAAGTTGCATGTTTAATGGTAGACGTTGCATTTTCAACGGTCATAGTTGCAGGTGTGATTTTCGAGTTTCTTGTCCAATGGTTTCGTTTTGCATGTTTATTGCAAAAAGTTTTAACTTCGAAATATTGCATATTTATTGGTCAAAGTTGCATGTTTAATGGTAGACGTTGCATATTCAACGGTCATAGTTGCAGGTGTGATTTTCGAGCAGATGCAATTACATGTTATTGCTAAAGTTTCATATTCAATGGTCTCGTTTTGCATTTTTATTGCTAAAAGTTTCATCTTCGAAATATTGCATATTTATTGGTCAAAGTTGCATGTTTAATGGTAGAAGTTGCATATTCAACGGTCATAGTTTCAGGTGGGATTTTCGAGTTTCATGTCCAATTGTTTCGTTTTGCATGTTTATTGATAAAAGTTTCATCTTCGAAATATTGCATACTTATTGGTCAAAGTTGCATGTTCAATGGTAGAAGTTGCATATTCGACGGTCTTAGTTGCAGGTGTGATTTTCGAGTTTCATGTCCAATGATTTCGTTTTGCATGTTTATTGCTAAAAGTTTCATCTTCGAAATATTGCATACTTATTGGTCAAAGTTGCATGTTCAATGGTAGAAGTTGCATATTCAACGGTCATAGTTGCAGGTGTGATTTTCGAGTTTCATGTCCAATGGTTTCGTTTTGCATGTTTATTGCTAAAAGTTTCATCTTCGAAATATTGCATACTTATTGGTCAAAGTTGCATGTTCAATGGTAGAAGTTGCATATTCAACGGTCATAGTTGCAGGTGTGATTTTCGAGTTTCATGTCCAATGATTTCGTTTTGCATGTTTATTGCTAAAGTTTCATCTTCGAATATTGCATATTTATTGGTCAAAGTTGCATGTTTAATGGTAGACGTTGCATATTCAACGGTCATAGTTGCAGGTGTGATTTTCAAGTTTCTTGTCCAATGGTTTCTTTTTGCATGTTTATTGCAAAAAGTTTTAACTTCGAAATATTGCATATTTATTGGTCAAAGTTGCATGTTTAATGGTAGACGTTGCATATTCAACGGTCATAGTTGCAGGTGTGATTTTCGAGCAGATGCAATTACATGTTATTGCTAAAGTTTCATATCCAATGGTCTCGTTTTGCTTGTTTATTTCTAAAAGGTTCATCTTCGAAATATTGCATATTCATTGTCGAAATTGCATGTTCAATGGTAGAGGTTGCATATTCAACGGTCATAGTTGCAGGTGTGATTTTCGAGGCAGATGCAATTGCATGTTATTGCTAAGTTTCATGTTCAATGGTCTCGCTTTGCATGTTTATTGCTAAAAGTTTCATCTTCCAAATATTGCGTATTTATTGGTCAAAGTTGAATGTTCAATGGTAGAAGTTGCATATTCAACGGTCATAGTTGCAGGTGTGATTTTCGAGTTTCATGTCCAATGGTTTCGTTTTGCATGTTTATTGCTAAAAGTTTCATCTTCAAAATATTACATATTTATTGGTCAAATTGCATGTTTAATGGTAGAAGTTGCATATTCAACGGTCATAGTTGCAGGTGTGATTTTCGAGTTTCATGTCCAATGGTTTCATTTTTCATATTTATTGCTAAAAGTTTTAACTTCGAAATATTGCATATTTATTGGTCAAAGTCGCATGTTTAATTGTAGAAGTTGCATATTCGACGGTCATAGTTGCAGGTGTGATTTTCGAGTTTCATGTCCAATGATTTCGTTTTGCATGTTTATTGCTAAAAGTTTCATCTTCGAAATATTGCATATTTATTGGTCAAAGTTGCATGTTTAATGGTAGACGTTGCATATTCAACGGTCATAGTTGCAGGTGTGATTTTCGAGTTTCTTGTCCAATGGTTTCTTTTTGCATGTTTATTGCAAAAAGTTTTAACTTCGAAATATTGCATATTTATTGGTCAAAGTTGCATGTTTAATGGTATACGTTGCATATTCAACGGTCATAGTTGCAGGTGTGATTTTCGAGCAGATGCAATTACATGTTATTGCTAAAGTTTCATATTCAAAGGTCTCGTTTTGCATGTTTATTGCTAAAAGTTTCATCTTCGAAATATTGCATATTCATTGGTCGAAGTTGCATGTTCAATGGTAGAGGTTGCATATTCAACGGTCATAGTTGCAGGTGTGATTTTCGAGGCAGATGCAATTGCATGTTATTGCTAAAGTTTCATGTTCAATGGTCTCGCTTTGCATGTTTATTGCTGAAAGTTTCATCTTCCAAATCATGCGTATTTATTGGTCAAAGTTGCATGTTCAATGGTAGAGGTTGCATATTCAATGGTCATAGTTGCAGGTGTGATTTTCGAGTTTCATGTCCAATGGTTTCGTTTTGCATGTTTATTGCTAAAAGTTTCATCTTCAAAATATTACATATTTATTGGTCAAAGGTGCATATTTAGAGGTAGAAGTTGCATATTCAACGGTCATAGTTGCAGGTGTGATTTTCGAGTTTCATGTCCAATGGTTTCGTTTTGCATGTTTATTGCTAAAAGTTTCATCTTCAAAATATTACATATTATTGGTCAAAGTTGCATGTTTAATTAGAAGTTGCATATTCAATGGTCATAGTTGCAGGTGTGATTTTCTAGTTTAATGTCCAATGATTTTGTTTTGCAAGTTTATTGCTAAAAGTTTCATCTTCGAAATATTGCATATTTATTGGTCAAAGTTGCATGTTTAATGGTAGACGTTGCATATTCAACGGTCATAGTTGCAGGTGTGATTTTCGAGGCAGATGCAATTGCATGTTATTGTAAAAGTTTCAAGTTCAATGGTCTCGTTTTGCATGTTTATTGCTAAAAGTTTCATCTTCCAAATATTGCATATTTATTGGTCGAAGTTGTATGTTCAATGGTAGAAGTTGCATATTCAACGGTCATAGTTGCAGGTGTCATTTTCGAGGCAGATGCAATTGCATGTTATTGCAAAATTTTCATGTTAAATGGTCTCGTTTTGCATGTTTATTGCTAAAAGTTTCATCTTCCAAATATTGCATATTTATTGGTCAAAGTTGCATGTTTAATGGTAGAAGTTGAATATTCAACGGTCATAATTGTAGGTGTGATTTTCGAGTTTCATGTCGAATGGTTTCGTTTTGCAAGTTTATTGCTAAAAGTTTCATCTTCGAAATATTGCATATTTATTGGTCAAAGTTGCATGTTTAATGATAGAAGTTGCATATTCAACGGTCATAGTTGCAGGTGTGATTTTCGAGTTTCATGTCCAATGGTTTCGTTTTGCATGTTTATTGCCAAAAGTTTCATCATCGAAATATTGCATATTCATTGGTCAAGGTTGCATGTTTAATGGTAGAAGTTGCATATTCAACGGTCATAGTTGCAGGTGTGATTTTCGAGTTTCATGTCCAATGGTTTCGTTTTGCAAGTTTATTGCTAAAAGTTTCATCTTCGAAATATTGCATATTTATTGGTCAAAGTTACATGTTTAATGGTAGAAGTTGCATATTAAACGGTCATAGTTACAGGTGTGATTTTCGAGTTTCATGTCTAATGGTTTCGTTTTGCATATTTATTGCTAAAAGTTTTAACTTCGAAATATTACATATTTATTGGTCAAAGTTGCATGTTTAATGGTAGAAGTTGCATATTCAACGGTCATAGTTGCAGGTGTGTGATTTTCGAGTTTCATGTCCAATGATTTCGTTTTGCATGTTTATTGCTAAAAGTTTCATCTTCGAAATATCGCATATTTATTGGTCAAAGTTGCATGTTTAATGGTAGACGTTGCATATTCAACGGTCATAGTTGCAGGTATGATTTTCGAGTTTCATGTCCAATGGTTTCGTTTTGCATATTTATTGCTAAAAGTTTTAACTTCGAAATATTGCATATTTATTGGTCAAAGTTGCATGTTTAATGGTAGAAGTTGCATATTCAACGGTCATAGTTGCAGGTGTGATTTTCGAGTTTCATGTCCAATGGTTTCATTTTTCATATTTATTGCTAAAAGTTTTAAATTCGAAATATTGCATATTTATTGGTCAAAGTTGCATGTTTAATGGTAGAAGTTGCATATTCAACGGTCATAGTTGCAGGTGTGATTTTCGAGTTTCATGTCCAATGATTTCGTTTTGCATGTTTATTGCTAAAAGTTTCATCTTCGAAATATTGCATATTTATTGGTCAAAGTTGCATGTTTAATGGTAGACGTTGCATATTCAACGGTCATAGTTGCAGGTGTGATTTTCGAGTTTCTTGTCCAATGGTTTCGTTTTGCATGTTTATTGCAAAAACTTTTAACTTCGAAATATTACATATTTATTGGTCAAAGTTGCATGTTTAATGGTAGACGTTGCATATTCAACGGTCATAGTTGCAGGTGTGATTTTCGAGTTTCATGTCCAATGGTTTCATTTTTCATATTTATTGCTAAAAGTTTTAATTCGAAATATTGCATATTTATTGGTCAAAGTTGCATGTTTAATTGTAGAAGTTGCATATTCAACGGTCATAGTTGCAGGTGTGATTTTCGAGTTTCATGTCCATTGATTTCGTTTTGCATGTTTATTGCTAACAGTTTCATCTTCAAAATATTGCATATTTATTGGTCAAAGTTGCATGTTTAATTGTAGAAGTTGCATATTCAACGGTCATAGTTGCAGGTGTGATTTTCGAGTTTCATGTCCAATGATTTCGTTTTGCATGTTTATTGCTATAAGTTTCATCTTCAAAATAATGCATATTCATTGGTCGAAGTTGCATGTTCAATGGTAGAGGTTGCATATTCAACGGTCATAGTTGCAGGTGTGATTTTCGAGGAAGATGTAATTGCATGTTATTGCTAAAGTTTCATGTTCAATGGTCTCATTTTGCATGTTTATTGCTAAAAGTTTCATCTTCAAAATATTACATATTCATTGGTCAAAGTTACATTTTCAATGGTAGAAGTTGCATATTCAACGGTCATAGTTGCATGTGTGATTTTCGAGGCAGATGCAATTGCTTGTTATTGCTAAAGTTTCATGTTCAATGGTCTCATTTTGTATGTTTATTGCTAAAAGTTTCATCTTCCAAATATTGCATATTTATTGGTCAAAGTTGCATGTTCATTGTTAGAAGTTGCATATTCAACGGTCATAGTTGCAGGTGTGATTTTCGAGGCAGATGCAATTGCATGTTATTGCTAAAGTTTCATGTTCAATGGTCTCATTTTGCATGTTTATTGCTAAAAGTTTCATCTTCAAAATATTGCATATTCATTGGTCGAAGTTGCATGTTCAATGATAGAAGTTGCATATTCAACGGTCATAGTTGCAGGTGTGATTTTCGAGGCAGATGCAATTGCATGTTATTGCTAAAGTTTCATGTTCAATGCCCTTGTTTTGCATGTTTATTGCTAAAAGTTTCATCTTCAAAATATTGCATATTTATTGGTCGAAATTTCATGTTCAATGGTAGAAGTTGCATATTCAACGGTCATAGATGCAGGTGTGATTTTCGAGCAGATGCAATTGCATGTTATTGCTAAAGTTTCATGTTCAATGGTCTCGTTTTGCGTGTTTATTGCTAAAAGTTCCATATTCAAAATATTGCATATTTATTGGTCAAAGTTGCATGTTCAATGGTAGAAGTTGCATATTCAACGGTCATAGTTGCAGGTGTGATTTTCGAGTTTCATGTCATATGGTTTTGTTTTGCATGTTTATTGCTAAAAATTTTAACTTCGAAATATTGCATATTTATTGGTCAAAGTTGCATGTTTAATGGTAGAAGTTGCATATTTATTATTTTTTTTATCAGTTATTGGTATTTTTCAATTAAGATTTCAGTAATTATGACTATTACCTTTGAAGAAATGTTTGCATATTTCATTACCATTATTTAATTTTTATATTTTGAATCATAAAATATTTATTGCATATTTTATGGTTCAAAGTTGCATCTCAATGGTGAAATTGCATTTCAATGGTTTCAAGTTTCATGGTATTGGTCATATCTAACTATTACTTTTTATTCAATATCATGTTTACTGCTTCGATTTCGATCACGATTTCGATCTTGATTTCATGTTTAATGGTTATAAGTGAATTCAAAAGGATGAAACATCACAATTGAATGCACAAAATTATTGGTTTTGTTACATGTTTAATTGTTAAAATAACTTGTTCAATGGTCTTACTTGCTCTTCAGGAACGACTTTTTCTCAAACTTTCTCTCTATGAGCTATTTCATCTCAGAAAAAAAAACTTCCTCTCCATGTACAGTAGTCGATCATGGTAAAGTAGATTAATGGAGAAATTGTTGAAGTTATTTTGAGAGCCCATAAATTCAATATGTTGAGAATTTATTTGTTTGACAAGTCGATGCACAACATTTCAAGGAATCCTATCAATATTTTTGGAACATCTTCACAGACTTGTTATGAAAACTGCACATATTTATTGGTAAAAGTTGCATGTTTAACGGTAGAAGTTGCACATTCAACGGTCATAGTTGCAGGTGTGATTTTCGAGTTTCATGTCCAATGGTTTCATTTTGCATGTTTATTGCTAAAGGTTTCATCTTCGAAATATTGGATATTTATTAGTCAAAGTTGCATATTTAAATACAATTTGTTATATTTTTTTTATACAATAATTTTTATTTCATATCCCTCATATGAAAGGTATTTAGTATGAAAATTAATTTTTAGTAGTTTTCGTGTATCATTCGTTTTATTATTTCTTTTATCAGTTATTGGTATTTTTCAATTAAGATTCCAGTAATTATGGCTAATTACCTTTGAAAAAATAATATTTCGGATATTAACTAAAGTTAATGAGCATGGAGGAAAAATTTTAATTCTTTTTTTTATAAATAACTATTATTTCATATGAAAGGTAATTAGTATGAAAATGATTTTTTATTAATTACATAAGATGAGAATCTTTTAATTATAGTCTTTCGGATAATTACTAAAGATAATGAACATATGTTAATGTTCACATATACCTATTGTATCAACTTTCTAGCTATTTCCAGCGTTCTTGACTTTTCACATAACCTAGTTGATCCGTAAAGTATCTGTATGTCTTGACTTTTCACATCTGGGGGTCTAGGGGCGTGATATCTCGCCGTCCCTCTAGCCCATCTAGGAGGATCTGAGAGTGTCCCCTCAGTCCTCAACATGTGCACATGTTATCTGTATCCGTCAATTCCGGCTGTATCTGAAGTTACATATTGGGGTGAGTTTTTCCCTCATGCCCCGGAAATCAGAAAACTCATACTTAATAAAATCTTGAAACCAGAAGATACATCTTTCCATAACACGGTTCTTCAAAGGCTTTTGAAAACATTCATTGAAATACTTTGAGTTCTCGAAAATATTCTCACGTATATGAATGCATATGCATCTCTATACTACTTCCTATACTAACTATGCTCTCTTATGATGTCATACACGTACGTGTGCATGTCCACATAGTTTCACTAATCAAACATAATTCTAATATCAACATTTCCATAATTGTACGTACCCACATCATCAAATTTATCCTAACACAATAAGCACCGCATATATGCAAACATTAAATTCTCAAATCATAAACTCATTTACAAATTATCATAAACATGTACACTCTATGTTTATCTAGACATTTATTAAAATACTATCATGCAAAACACGTACTTACCATATACGAACTTACCTACACCCTTCGGCAATATACATACTGTTTTTAACTCAAGTGCATACTTTAATACTCATTATGATTATACCTATTGTATCAACTTTCTAGTTATTTCCAGCGTTCTTGACTTTTCACATAACCTAGTTGATCCGTAAAGTATCTGTGTGTGTCTCATTGATAGTTTTTTCAAATATGTGCTCAACATTCCCATCTTCTACTCAACTAATATGTATCACATCAAAACTTATAGTTTTCATTTTTAAACCATACTTTACTCATGCTCGCATTTATCAATAACTCAATATAACAGATACATAATCCTATATATTTACGCATACATGCAAACTCCATATCCATATAAAGCTATCTCGATAACCATACATATTAATAATACATGCATATAATCCAACATGTTAGGATCTCATTCATTATGTTTATATGTATTAAATATACCAATTTTCAAAAATAAGTATAACTTATACTCAAAGTCCATATTTATATATGATAATTTGCTTAGGTCCCCATGCATGTTTATCCATTTTTATGCTTATATGCCTACTTCTTTATAATTATTAGCTTGTAAACTTAATCCCATACCCTAGGGTGTAGTTTTTCTACAACCCCCCATACCCAGGTTTCAAATAATTATGAATATAAACATAACCTTATTCATATGCTCCATCCATATATATATAAACAGGTCTATACCTACATATTCTCTTTTTCTCTTTCTTCTGTATGCTCCTGTCTATCTTAATCTCATATCTATGCTTATTGTTGCATACTCTTATCTATGTCTGTGTACAAATTCACTAGCATATTGCTTCTACGATCATTTCTATATATACAAGTTTCTTGCATATGATTATATATATAACTTTATTATAATATTACTCTCGTACAACGATAACTTCCTACGTAGTCAAAGCACGAGTTACTTACCTGACTAGGCAAGTGCCCGCGATCCGGGTCCGATCTGCCAAAACAAATCACATCAACTGTCAGAATCGCTATTTGTGGAACTTTCTACTCAACAACTATAAACTGCGGATTCTCTCGGAATCCTCAAATCCTCACCGACTCTACGGTTTAAGTTTCGTTACTCTAATACAGGATCACTTTGCTATTCTAAACCAACTAGATAGGTCAAATTCTCATTTTACGCGTTTGCGGTAAAACTTACGGAAAGGTTTCCGCAAACGCTACGGAAGGGTCTCAAACCCTCCGAACAATCCCAAAATCACCCAATTACCCTCGAAATACCATAATTACATCATAACTAAACTTACGATCATTTATACTCAAACACGCGAGAAACGCTGTTTTACCGGAATCTCGCTAATACTATCGGATCGATCATATTTCATCTATTTCACCCCGGATTCTACCACATTCATCGTTTTAACATACTAAGACATATCCAATTCATAAACATGCAATTCGCTAAATTACGAAACTACCGGAAACATCCGAATATATACGATACACTTTAAAATATCAATTTCTAAACGGAAGTCGTACCGAAATTCCGAGGCCATATCCGGACTCCCAACGGCCATACGAACGCGCTGGTGTGATCGGAATTTCGATCAGAGTTACTGTTCATCTAGGTTTCACTGTTCACGGGTGCATTTTCCCTCGTTTTGCGTGCATCCAGCCGCTGTTCGGCAAAACCGACTCCGCATACTCGTAGTACTCGTCGAGACCTTCGATTTGGTAGGTGGCACGGCTCGTGAAACGACCCGACGAGCCGGGATCGGGAAACCCACCATCGCACCTTTAACCTCTCCTTGTTGTCGTTCACCGGCGTATCTACATCGCCGCCGGCCACCCACAGACGCAGGATGGCCGGGCGCTCCTTTCCCGACCGTCGCACCGGCTGGCGGTGGCCGGGAAGTGGCCGGCCGCGCTACCAAGGGGTGAAATTTGGGGGGAGGGGGGTCGGGTGGGTGAAGGGAGAAACCTTTGCCATTTTTGTGATTTTTGGAAACTTTAATGCTTTATATATCATTCTGGAAAAGATCAATTTAGTCCCTGAGAAAATTACAAAACAGCCCCTGTCTAGAACCTTCTAGAAATTCACAATTTCGGAGCCCTTCTGATGCGATTCTAGAATAGAAATGTGTTCAACACGAAAGTTGTTCGTATCGGAAAAAAGAGTCCAATGGTCCACAAATCAGCTCAATCGGAGTTCGTTTGCCCTGCTCGTGTCCAAAACCAGAAACTTTACGCGTTTTATGAAAATCGCGTAACCGACTTTTAATCCCACGCGTTTTCCAATGCGGATCAAATTCATAATCCATTATTCCAACTCATATAACATTGTTCGAACTCTTATTTCTCAACATTATCATGATCCAAGACTAAAACAATCGTCTAGGAATCTCCTGGAACAGTTCTGAAAATCCGGGATGTTACATTCACCCCTCCTTATAAAAATTTCGTCCTCGAAATTTCTCCGTCACTATATCTGCTAATACATACCCGGTCACATACGCCGAAACTATCTTGTTCTAAACTCTACTGATATTACTTCTCTATCTCAACTCTAAGCTAACTGTTATCCATAAACTAGAATTTACAATAGCTCATCTACGGCTTTAAACTAACTATGCTGATCTAATTCTCAACCCTGATTATAATGATCTGGTTCTTATCTCTAACTGTACTGTTCTGATTCTGATCTCAATTCTTCTGGCCTCACAAGGGCCCTAAACTGATACTATCTGATCCTGGCTGATTCTCTGATCTGAAAGACCACCAGAGTACTAACTTAATCTCATATCTTTCTATACGAAAATAGCTAATCTATTCACAACAAATGAGTCATCTATGGACCCATATTCAAGCAAACAAAGTACTGAATAAAAGAATCAAATCATATCGAACAATCATCATAGATACATACAAAGACCTACGTGGTCTTTACCAAACTGAAGACAATCTCCGACAGCTGGATCCCCACAATTGCAGTCACTGACTTTTAGACTATACTACTCATTCTGACTCTTAAACCATGATCTGATACCAACTTTGTAACATCCCGCCTAGACCAGGATGCTACCGGCAGGAGACAGGAAAACCCATCTCCATAAGCCTCTGATTCTAACGAAATTTCGGCATGATGTATTTGTAACATCATGCAACCTGGCCTGTGACCAGCATCTAATACAACAAGAACCAATACATCGGCCTCAGGCTGGAACATCAACAACAATATCAAGGCCTCAGGCCTGAACTCAAAGAACAAAATATAAACTAATTGGCCTCCGGCTAGAACTCAAACAAACTATACTATTACATGACTTATACAAATAAGAATACAAGTACAAAAAAAAACTGTACACCTGAGGACCCATGCTTGACCTGGACTCCATTGA